>CAHIKZ030004333.1:1087500-1160000 GCA_903632075.3 Acanthosepion pharaonis | reverse complement strand
TTGCTTGACATAGTATAAAGTGATTTAAAGATTAGACAGGAAATCACAAATGACGTACAATCACGACAGTCACATGTCGATGAATGGAGCACACCATGTTTCTTGCAGCACATATATCAAGGACAAGCTATGTGGCATGATCAGCTGCAGCCAATGATGGCCAAGCGGAGCGTAATGTAATGAATCCTACAAGTGGGTGAACGGGACGAATATACACAGACACTGTATATGTCTTGACCTCTGCTGATCAAAACGAGGTTAAGAACCACTGTTCTACATCCTTTCATACTAACGCAGGTGTCCCTAGGCACCTGTTCTTGGACCTGTTAATTTTCATTAAACTTCCTAATGTCATTAGCTCTCAACTTGGTATCTACGTGGATGACACAACCATTTACTCCTGTCTCTATAGTAAGTCTGATCAGTTCGAGAAAGTCAAATTGGCTGGGAGCTGATGTAAAAAAAGCGGCTTTCAGTTTGTTGTTAATTGGGGTAAAGGATAGCTTGTTATTTCAATGCCTCCAAAACTAAACTGCTCTCTATTACTCCTTTCTGCTTTTCATCTGCATGGCTGATGCTAACCTCCAGGAGAGTGACTCGTTGCACTTTCTCAGGCTAATCTTCTCGGCTGACATGAAATGGAAAGACTATACTAAGTCCATTACTAGGTCTGCTGCTAAGAAATTTGGTTCACTAAGATAATTTTTCTCACCAGAATCTATCTTACATATTTATGTCTACCATTCATCCATGCTTAGAATATTGCTGCCACACATGGTCTGGTGTTCCTGTTATTTATCGAGAGGTCCTTGATAAAATCCAAAGAAGTATCAGCTATATTATAGATCCTTATCCGGTGTGTTTGCTTCAGTCACTTTCCCATCATCATAAAGTTGCCTCCCTGTGTCTTTTCTATGAATACTTTTATGATAATTGTCCTGATGAGCTCTTTACTTTGGTGCGTAGACTTTTTGAATTTAGGTGCAGTACTAGACTGATGAGGAGGTCTCATCAATTTACAGTTGAGTTGGCTACATGTAACTGTAAGTTCTATATTATTCTCACACTTCTTGCTTGTGGAACTACCATTCAGTTCCATAGTTTCCAGCCAACTTTAATTTTTAAAAATTTAATTGCAATGTCAATCACTATCAACTGTCCTCCTGATTGCTCTTCTTTCTTTTTTTTAATTCTTCCACACCCAATGACCCTTTGTGTCTTAGTGGCTTTACTGCTTTGCTTGGAGTGAACTCAATTAAAAATAAAAATACAGCCTCTCTGGTGGTTGTCCTTGTTCAGTGAGTGGATAGTATTCATATATATATATATATATATATATATATATATATATATATATATATATATATTATAATTATCATATAAATATATCATTAAAGTTTTACCAATATTATTTCATTATAATCAATTTTATTTTGAAAACATAAACTTTCATAATAAATGTCCTACTGATTCCTATTTTTTCATTGTCCACAAAAACTAAATGCTGTGGTTTGTCACATTTTGTTAATTTTTAAATCAGTTCATCTCTGCTTTGTTGATTGTTTAGTATCATTTTTTCAAGTTTCTTGTTATGTGATATTACAATAATTGTCAAAGTCCTTCATTTGAGGACTACTAACAATGCCAACAACTAAAATGTATAGCACATATAACTTGAAACGGAAATAATGACATAATTACAATATTGACATCCTACACTACTTCAAATATGTTTAAGAAGGAAACCTCCATCAATACTGGAAAGAGCAATAATAGCTACTGGACTTGAGAAATCTTTTTCCCTGAAAAACTGTTTTAAGAGAAAGATTTTATAAATTTCAACTAATGGTAATACTGACTGCTAGGTCAATAAATGCCAAATGTTTCCTTATAAGGAAATGGCTAATATTACCATTAATATTATCATATACTTTTCTATAAAATATAATTACTATTTTGAAACTGAGGCTTTGTACTAACTTTCTTCAAAGTACACATAGGTAAACAGCCATGCTAGTCTTTTGTGAATTTCTTCTGCATTTTTAAAAGATCTGTTACTATGACATCTTTGCTTGATACTTTTCTGTATTTCACATTTTGAATTACAAACATTTCATCTGTAAATTACTAGTATCTACCAAAATGATTGTGGGAGGTATTTTAACTTTTGAAGCAGGCATAGTATTTATGGTTTATTCTGACACGGTTTTTAGGGGACATCCCTGTTTCTTTCTTACAAGGTAAGCATTTGTTGTTTATATATGTGTGCTGCAGATAGGTCATGCTTAAAGCTCTTCTCTTTTCTGATAGCTTCTTCTGCCTTTTCTATAGTTATCTCCCTTTTTTCCTCTTTTTATTCTTTTGGGTATTTGGTTTATTCTGAGTTTTCATTTTTATCTGCCTTCAATTTTATGTCCATTTATCTCCTCTTTTTCATCTGTTTTCCTTTTAACATTGAATATTATCCCATGTTATTGTTATTTCTGTATATTCTCTCTATTTTCTCATCTACTGTCAGCTTAATGTCTTCTATGTTATTTTTGCTATTCTGTAAAGGTTTGAATATGAAGAAATCAAAACAACAAAAATGTGGATACCTGTCTAAATAATCTATTAAATAATAACTATATTATCAGTTGAGAACACATTGAAATTCATAAAATACGTTATTTGAAATGTGATCAAAACAAAGATATCGTAATTTGTGGATTAATGAGAATTATTCCTTCTTAAGAGATTTTTGGAAGTTGATACAGCCCTCTCATATTTCATTGGTCAGTAAGTGATCACATGTTTAGACGGATGGCAGGAAGTTCATCTCATCTAGGATCTAAGATACGGAAAGTAGCAATTTTTTAAATATAATTCTCCACTTGTACGACAGAGGAAATTGAAGGGAAAGGATTTGCTTCTTTTTTTTTATTTTTATTTTTGGCATGTTGTTTTGGATTTATGCTACTTGGCACCAAGTCAGTGTTATAAAAATCTGGCAGCACTTGAATCAGAGCATAGCATGTATTTATGTTTGATCTTGGCCTGGTCTTTTGAGATAATGTCAACAAAGCTTTGTAGCTATTTGTTAAGTTGGTCGACTCCTCTTGTTTCCAGCTTTGATGAACCCTGCTGTTTCAGTCTGGGTTGACTGAGTTTGACCCCTACATTCAGAGGTTGTTGGTAATTGGCCTCCGCAAACAGAAACCAGAAATTATTGGTTCAGAATCAGTCGCTGAGGAGTTTAGCAAATTTCATAATTATGCTTTTAGATTTTTGTGACATTGATTTGTTTTTTGTTTTTTTATTTTGATATTATTAATGTTTCTATATGATGTTGGCGGTAATGCACAGGGGGTTTTTATTGATTGAGGAAGAGATCTAACTCTTTCTATGATGTGGAATTTTGTTGCTTCCAGAGGTAAGAATATTACTCATGCTAACAGATAATAATTTAAATCTTGTAAATCATATTTTATTATTATTATTAATATGAAATTTATTTTTAAGTCCATGTTACTGCTACATTTTATCATAGCACTCTGGTCAATATATTTTTCAAATGCCACAAAATAGCTATGGTAATGGTGAAATTAGCCATTTCCATACAGGAAACATTCAACATTCATTGATTGAACAGTTTGACCCTGTATCACATTTGGGAGTGATGTGGGCGTGCTGAAAAATAAACATTGATTGAACAGTTAGTGTTAATGTAAGTTTTAAAATTTATAAAATCTTTTTTTCAGGAAATTATAGTTGTCAAGTCCACTGTTATTATTAATATTGAATTAAATTTCCAACCAAGACTTTTGTTTAAGTTAGTGTGGAAAGCTAACATATTGGTAATATCATTATTTTTCCTTTTAGTTACATGTGCTGCAAATGGAAATGATAAAGTAGTATAAAAATGATGGGTAACACTAAGTAGAATTGACTTAGTGGATAACAACAAAATAAGAGCATTCGAGAAAAAAAAAAAAACAACTATAACTATCCCAGAGTAGTCAAAAGTAACTCAGGGTGAGAGATGACTTTCCAGAAACACATATGATGCTTTGTCATTTGATTAGATTTGGGAAAATGAGTTGAGCCGAGAATATTTCAGTCGTCTGTTAATTCGCCCTGACAGGAAGAAATAAAATAAAAAAATGAGAAAAGAATATCTTAGAAGTATAAGTAAAATACTTGAAACAAAGCTGTATTTACATTATTCAGACTATTGTCCTCATCTTTGTTGCCATATTTATCACATTTCGGCCATTGTATGCTCCGGCCTTCTTCAGTTGGTTGGAATGTCCTCAAGGACACATGGCACAGTGGATAAAGGTGTTAGCTAGATCCAGTGACAGGACCCAAAGAGTGTGAGTTCAATACCTATTTAAGGCAGTGAAGAATGTGGAGAGAGAGGAATTAACAGGAGATAACTGGTAACTGATATACATTAGACATGGCACGTGGAACTAGAACAGTCTAACCCCAGCGAGTGAAATAAAGGGTTCAGTTTGACATTCCAACCACCTGAAGAAGGCTGGAGCATACAACAGCTAAAATGTTGTGATAAATATGACAACAAAGATGTGGACAATAGTCTGAATAATGTAAATACTGTATATAATACCTCATCTCAGAAATCTAGACAGATATTGAAACAAAGCTGTCTGTTTGAACTCTATACACCTAAACTCTGAAATTTTATTTACTATTTTTTCCTTCCTCAATAGGAAGTAGATAGGTTTGCCTCTCACCTGGTTCACACTTCTACCTGGTCTTTTGAACAGGAGTAGTGGTTTATCCCTTGTTTCTTGTTTAAGATTGAGTTTTCAGTTCCTTCTAAAGAATTTCTCATTTTCTTTCACTCCCAGGAGCCCCTTTGCATTTTAGTGGCCTTATCCCCTTGTTTGGGGTGAATTGAGTAAAAAAAAAAAAAAAACCTAATAAAATGAATTAACTCCAGGGCAGCATATATGGTAAGAAACTCAGGTCTATTCTCTGGCTGGATTAAAGAGGAATTCTATGGTAATGAAATAAGGTCATCCCATCTTCCCTCTCAATTGTAACCATCCACTATAATAAAATAAATCTTTACAGCATTAAAGCTGAATTAACTGAATAAAGCTTCATAAACTTCTACTTAGAGTTGTTGCTGTATTACAAACTCAAACTTGTGGAACGAGGAAACTCCACAAAATTTTGATATGCCAAAGATGACACAGATAATATGTAAAATGAAAGAAAAGCACTCATCATCATCAAAGAGCAATTGGTCAAGATAGAACTAGATACAGACAATGCAATGAGAATATAAAAAATACTGAAATATACAAGAAAATAAAAAACAGGGGAGGGGAGGAGAACGCATGAAAAGAAAAGAAATAAAAAAAGTAGTACAGTGAATTTGAGTGGAAGATGGGGAATTTCATGGACAAGGAAAATCACAGACATGGCAATGGAGAGAAAATCTTAAAAGCAATATAGAATTCCTCATTATGCTATTCCAGAATTAGTGCTTAAAAGCAGAATAACAAACACACAAAACAAACAATGCCACCTCTACTGCAAAAGAGAGCAAACTACATAATCAGTGAAAGCAGCAAGATGGCCTAAAAACAAAAACAAAAAACAAAAGAGGGTATGACAGGGTTGCAACAGTCATACAATGGGAACTGTGAAAATAATTTGAATTTGGCTATGTAGACAAATGGTTCTTAATCTTTTATTTATCCATGGAACACTTTTACTCTTAATTTTTTTGGGGGACCCTAATAACCATTCAATGAAAAAAGAGCTTATTTTATGTTTTACTAATAGGTAAGTTTAGGAATTGTATTATAGAAATAATAAATGTATATGCTTTATTTTGAATTAAAACCAATGAAAATAAACTTGTATTTAACAACTAAATTCTATGGATCATTTATGTACACTAGTACTTATATAAGCCCTCAGAATGAATGGTTTTGTTGTAAATTGCCCCTGCTGCTGAAGAGGTTAATACTGTTAATATTTTCTTTATATATAATCCTTATATAATTTATATATTAAATTAATTTTATTATTAATATATATTTTTAATATTTTATATTAATTAATACAGGTTGTGATGGATAAATTATTGTTTAAATAACACAAAAAATGATAATAACATTGACATCTTATTTTAACAGATATATTTACCAAAATTACACAAAAAATATCTTTAAATACTAAAAAGTAAATTTATTCAATAAAAATACCATTGACCTCCAGACAGCATTGGAATCTCCTGTGACTCTTCTGGATGGCCTCCTCATTTAAGTTGGTGAATGCTGCCATAATCCTTGCCTTCAGTTCATCTTTGGTGTTATGAGAAGTTTTGTTGGTCTCTCGCTCAACTGCACTCTATGCATAATAGTCAAGGGGGTTGCAAGTCAAGGGAGTTAGGTGGCCAGATGTAAGTGGTAATGTGGTCACAGAAATTGTCTGACAGCCACGACTGGGTTCTCTTGCTTGTGTGGCATGGTGCAGTGTCCTGTTGCCAGACATAGGGCCTTTCAGCAGCCACCCTCTTGACCAAGAGCAGCACTACCTCCAAAGGCATGATGTAGGCCTCGGTGTTGAGTCTGAGATCCTCACCAACAAATTTGGGAGTTCTTTTCTTATCAGAGCAATCAGAATGAGTTTTCCAAGCTGCTGTACGTTCATAATCACCATTAAACTGAAATGATTAGAAAAAGAAAGAGTATATCAACTCATAGTATTGTTTTGATTGACTGATTTGTTTTCTATGGCTTACCAACCTTTTGCAGGTTATTTAAAGCCAGAAAATATTTTAGATTGTAAGAATACTTTTGAGATAATAATGATCTACTGATATACAAGTCCTACTAATTAACCTATAAGTATGATTTCCAATTCCAAACCATTATCCATTATACCACCTGCACATCAAAGTTTATAACACCTGATATTCACAAGTGGCTACTTATCTAGTCTTGACATTGCTTAACTTTGGTGATCACATGAGAACTGGTGTTTCAATGTGATATGGCCATAAGATTCATAGTCTTGTGATAAAAAAAGCAACTATAATAAGATAGAATAAAACTAGCAATAAAAATAATAGTACAAATATTGTATCTAAAAAATTACTTAGAATTAAGATCCAAATTTGTTTTCTAAAAATAGACAAAAATTAAATGGTTGGTTGGTTGTTTTTGTTTAGTGGCATATCAACCTCTATGGATTATTTAATGCTGAAATTTAAATATTTTTTGTACACAATTTTATTTTATTTTTAAGATAATAATAGTTTAGGGATACAAGTTTTACTAGTTAACCCATAGCTGGTGGGGAGAAGAGGTGGATTTCCCAAGAGTATTTGCACGTAAGTTAATATAATGAACCTGACTGGTACTGTTCTCCGATTAACAATTCTGAGTCACTATCCATTACCCCACCCACACATCCAAGCTTACAGCACCTGATATTCCCAGGTGGTCACCCATCTAGGTACTGACCAGGTTTGATATTGCTTAACTTCAGTGATCATATGGAAACCGGTTTTTCAACGTGATGTGGCTGTAATATCCTCCCCGACCAAATTAAATCGACTCATGATATTAAAAAAATAAACAAATGAAAGAAACAGTGAAACTCTGTTTGATCAGATGCTGTCAAAATAGTACAGAACATCTGTTGCAGAAGAAAGGTAGTAATAGTGAGAGCCTAATACACTTTTAATATGCTATTATTCTGTCAAATGTTGTGACATGCATGTAATGAGAGATTTTACCAATGTTTCTGGCAATGTGTTAGAGTGCAGGGGGAATTATTTTGATTGATTTATTATTTATGACTTATCAACCCATTGTGGGTTATTTAAAGCTGAAACATATTTCAGATTGTAGGAAGTTGCTTATAGTACCCAAGTGGAATTCAAATGCAAGGGATGAGGCATTTTACCAAGGTTTTTAGCAATGTGTCAAACTGCAGAGATAAATGAATTCAAAATTTTCCCAATAGTGTAAAATAAGTATGAGTAACTAGCAGCCCGTGCTTGATTCAAAAATCGTACGACTCATACAGCAATCACTATCTCTTGACTTAAAATATTTTTGCCCTTCCTTGCCTTTAAAGGAGTGCCCTTTGCCGTGCTGATGTTGCTACATGCCTTACTTCTTGCCTATCTCACACTGTGAATTTTTTCTAAGCTCTCTACTAAACATTAAATCTGTTACGAGAAAAGAACTAAACAAAATGAACACAAAACGATCAGCTTTAAAAAAGGACCCGTAACTGGAAAAACCGAATGAAAAAAGAATGTTAACAACAAATACTTTTTCACACCCAACCCAGTTCTGCGGAATCAGAATCAACGTTGAGTTTAAGCAAGCGAATGAGCCAATTGGAGTAAAGTGCCATGCAGATTTAAATTTTTCCTACTTGTGACGAATACAGCTATCGATTTTTTTTGCATGTTAGCATGCTAGTTAACATTTGTGTCAGTCAGCTGTTGGCTCTCACGCTGGCCAATAGAATCTTCCTGCCTATTCGTGGCAGCCAGCTATAGGCTTTCACTCTGGCCAGTAGAAAATGGCCGCGAACTACATGAAAACTGCCGTAGAAGCATGAAAAACTCGATTATTTCCACTATCGATGGGAGTTGGGAAATGTAAAGTCAGTCTTGGCCTTTCCACTAACTTGGAGCATGTGCATGTAAATTTTGGTGCAAATCCGTCAAAAATTGCGGCCGTGCATTTGTTACACACACACACACACACACACACACACACACACACACACACACACACACACACACACATCCTGCCTTTTATAGATAGAGATTTCAACTGGAATTTAAATGCAAGTAACAAAGCATTTTACCAACATTTCTAGCAATGTGTCAAATTGCAAGAGGAAGTAGCTTCAAACCTTTTCTCAAAATTATGCATTTTCAGCTGGAGTTTAAATGCAATTGATAATATGATAAGATTTATGTAAATAAGTCAATGGAAGTGGATTCATGCCTTTTTAAAAAATATGAATTGCTGATTTCATTTAGTCCAGGTTGATTTATTTATTATTAAGATTAAATAATTCTAAGAATCTTTAGAAGCCTATAATATCTGCGCACATATATTTGTGTCTGTATGCATGAACATGTTTACTTGTGGTTTTGTACGTATACAAATTGACGTCAAAATTGATAAATAACCTAATGAAAAATAGTTCCTCAGCTCATCATTTGCCAGAAGCAAAAGAGCCCTATGAAACTGCCGACAGAAAAAAAAATTAGCCACCCCCATCACTGGATGAAAAAAAATAAAAAAATAAAATCAGTTTAAAAAAAGACAACACAGCTTGATTGCTTTTATGTTTTCCTTGTTTTCTTCTTCTTGCGAACTGAAATTCGCAATCTGAAATGCCTGCAATATTTGGAAAGGTCGCTGTGTGTTAATTATGACTAATAAATATATGAATTTGACTGGTGCCTTCTTGATTTACAGGTCACTACAGTGAAAGGTTGAAGGCCTTACCACTGCAGGAGACTAATTTCTACTTTTGCATTTTTTTTACTTGTTTCTCAGTCTTGTAGTCATTTTACTTTTATTTTATATACATTCTTGCCTATTTACTGCAAGAGAAATCCAAAGCCTGCATGGTGGTTGAGATAGTTGCATATTTCCCACTAGTTGTCAATTTGATCTATTTTTATATTACAAAACCCAAGAGCCACTCAAAGCAGATGGCTTACAGCCATATGACATTGAAACTGGTTCAGGTATGGTCACCAACATCAAGATTGGTCAGTACCTAGATGCTGTAAGTGTGGATGTAGGAGGGGTGCAATGGATAATGGCCCAGAATTGTTAATTGGAGAGCCGAGTTCCAATTCCAGCTAGGTTCATTATATTCACTGATGCACAAATGCCCTTGAAAAAGGTATGAATCTACCTCTTCTCCTCCGGCTATGGGTTAATTAGGAAGACGTGTATCACTAAACTATTATTATATACCATCAAATTCTTACAATCTAAAAATGTTTTTCAAAAGGTTGATAAGCCATAGAAAATGAATGAAACAATCAATGTAGAGCAATGATTTCCAAGCAGTGCAGCACACCTCATAGGTGCAACAGAAGAGGATAGCAGGTGAGGCAGAATGATTGAAAGACAATCAAAGATTTAGAAATAGTTTCTAAAAATTCATATGCCAAAAATAAATATGATTTCAAAAATATTATTTTGGATTACTTGTAATTGTATGCATGAGTCCCAGTATAAATAGTTATAAAAAATTATTGATAGATTTTATCATTGTGATATTTTTGCATTATATCAAGTATTAAGAATATAGTAACTAGTGATTGCAAATTGGTGGAGAGAGTTATCAATGATAATTTTCTGACTTCGAATCTGCGGTTATCTCCTTTTAACCCTCTCTCACTGTGTTTTATTTTTAAATGTACTTTTTATCACATAAAATTTGGTGAGGCGCGAGCAAATTTTCATTCCAAAAATGTAGCCAAGAGAAAAAAGTTTGAGAACCACTGAAACAGAGAGTTATAGAATAAAGGCTGTTTTCAAAGCATAAAAAGCGGAAGTAAGAAGTATATATTATAAGGATATGTAGTATAGATAACGGTTGATCAAAAACTTTAAGAGGTTAAAATTATAGTGATCGGGGAAGCATCCATTCAGGGTCTGTTCTACAGTTCTGGGGAAGAAGCTGTCAGAGTGAAACTTCTTCCTTAACAATGGAATACGAACTTCATTAGTGGAGTCTATCTTGAAAAATGTAACAGATGCATGTTTTGTTGTAGACCATTTGCAACCTTTGATTTTTGGTGTTTTTTTTTTTTTAGTGATGATTTGTTCCTGCAAGATAATGCAACTCTCATCGTGCACAGGTGACACGAAACAAGTTCCAGTAATTTCTGACTGACTTAGAAGTACTACATTAGTCCCTGCGTTTGCTAGATTTAAACTCCATTCAGCATGCATAGGACATGTTGCAGACCTCACTATATTCTTTGCATCCGTGGAATTATGGACATGCATAGAATATGCCTGGATATACCTATACAACGAATATAGCACCTTTCACATTCCATTTAACGTTGTGTATCCACTGTTATTCAGGTGAAAGAAAAAGCAACATTATATAGCAGTGTCCAAATTTGGTGCTTCAGCTTAACTATGTATAGTTTGTGGGGTTTATTTTTGTGTATGCATGAATGAGAATGAGTGTGTGGATAATGGCATAATGTTTTGGGGTTAACTTATCTTTCCTCTTTCCTAATTATTATACACCGCGCTTTACTGGTCACGTGACTCTTAACGACCAGTCATTAAAGCCTGGTCAGTAAAATAACAGGGTTTTGGGAAATGCCATGAAGAAACGGTGTTTTCCTGACATTTCAAACTTGTAAGTAAATACAGATTTTGTAACATCAAATAGCTTTCGATTTCAGGGTCGGAGAGAAGGCATGTAATACATCTGTACATTTTATTAGCATGTCGTCTTTCTAGAAAATAGAAAATTCATTTATGTTCTTCTGACGTCTCCCTAGCATAATGTCGTTGGGTTAACTTTTACTTCCTCTTCTCCAATTACTATACACCACTCTTTACTGCTTATGTGAACCTTAACGACCAGCCAATGAAGCCTTGTTAGTAAAATAACACGTTTGTGGGTAGACGCCACGAAGAAAAGATGTTTTCCTGACGTATGAGTAAAAACACAACCTTTCGCACATAACGTGCCGGACTTGCATATAAAGACAGCTTTTATAACATCAAATAGCTTTTCTTTTTAGGGTTGGAGAAAAGGCATGTAACGCATTTGTACATTTTGTTTGTCTGTTGTCTTTTTAGAAAATAGAAACTTCTTTAACGTTCTTCCTAGCCGGATTTATTTTTTTATTTTAAATGTTTGGGAAATATATGTTCCTGCGTATATTTAGTAAATTTAGACGCCTGCGTATATTTAGTAAATTCAGCAATGTTTATTTGATTCCCAAACAGAATCCAAAATTTACCTGTGATTATATATGTTTACTATGCATAATGCCCTTGGGAAAGGCATTTATCCACTTCTCTTCTGTTTTATCACGAGATGCCTTATAGAAATGTCTTGTTATTGCCATGTCCCAACAGTTGATAGAGATGAGAGGGCCAGTAAGCGCTTTGTCAAACCATTCTCTCATAGCTATATTACCTGCCCAGACTGAGCTGATAGGGTTTGAAAATACAAATAATAAGAAAATCAGTTCAGAATTTTATCGTTCTGGTCTTCCATATGTAGCTCAATTTGTTATTTGTACCTCAACTAGGCACCCCTGCTTCACATCGGTCTTCTAACGAGTCTTACAATAAGTCTTATTGATACCATATAATTGGCTAATATTTATTTGTGCCAGTTTGTTTATTGTAGGTGTGCAACTGTCTTGCTAACTTGTCTGGTATTACCTTTGTAACAAATAGGGTTTAATCTTTTTGGTTGGTGTTTCATTTATAGGGTACACTGCAAATGTGGCAGCTGGAAAGCAGTAGGATCCAAAATGGCGGCTATTTATCGTCTGCTTAATAGATAGTTTCTTTTCACAAATCTTCTAAATTTAGTTTTACAACGGGAAATGCTTATCTCCTCCCTTTAATTGTAAGACTTGTTCTCTTTATCTTCTTCTTTTTCTTTATCTTCATTTGGGTTGTACACAGTTTTTAATATTTGCCAAAACCTTTGAACTTTATCGTCTTCGGATCGGATGGACTTCTCAGAATATATATTCTATGAACTCGCTTTCGTAATATTCTTTTCGAGTTCCCTGTTTTAAATACATACAAGACAACATGTCTTCTAGAACCAAGTGAAAACACCTCTTCCTTTCTATTTTTATACCTCCGAGGACACAGCAACCACCTACCCTTCTACCTCTGAAGTATTTCCTTTTGTAAAATTTTGATTTGTAATACTGGATAATGTGATTCTAGAGAAGGATCCTGAGAATTCCATGAACGGAACTTGTAAGCAACGAAGAAGGAAAATGGATGGAAAATCGGTACTTATATGCTTAGAATCAGAAAGAGACAGCTGAAATTCATTGGACACACAATGGAGAAGGAGGGTTTGGAGAATTCGACACTCACAGGGCATATCGAAAGCAAGAGGGTCAGAGAACATGCCACCTACATGACAAGCTTGTGTGAATGTATGGCGGAACGGGACAAAGGGCTACAAAGAATAAGAGATTGTGGAGGGCCATGATCACTCACGCCCTGAAAGGACACAGCACGTATAAGAAGATCTCGACAACTACAGCTACTCCCCCAATTACTTCACTATCCATCTTGAATTCTACTGTTTTCCTACTGCCACGTCACAGAGTTTCCAGTAAACGAAACACTAGCCAATCTGTCGTGTAAATTGAGGTACTTGTAAAATCTGAATTAGTCAAGTGGTTTAAATATTATTTTTACAGCATGTACTTGCTCGCACAAAAAAAATATTTAGACAAGAGAGATCGTCAATTGTTTATGGCTGCAAGTCTGTCATCTGAAAAGTTTCATTTTGTTTTCTTGGTTTAAGACGATTGTGTTACTTAATAAACATTTAAAATGGTCGAATAATTGCCTTTTAGTTTGACACTTTGACAGCTTGGGTCTTCGTTATTTTTCTATTGCTGCTGTTGCAAAACAGGAAGGTTTGATGGGGAAGAATTCATTTGTTTTCAGCTGCGCTTTGTTGCCGGCAGAAATTTTTCATGAAAACACCTGCTGTGTTTACATTCACTGTTTTAATTTCCATTTAATATTCAATCCTGTTTTTTTATTACTCACTGAAAAATCTATTCTAGAGAAAAATGTTGTTAAGAATGGTTATTGCTTCAAAAAGGAATTACTTTTTTTTTTGTAGATTCTTCTATTGATGTAAATTGAAATTTTTGGCAAATATTTTTTTATCTTTGAAGTGAAGATTTTTTAAAAGTAACGAAGTTGACATGTAAGGTTAGGAATTTGCTCAAAGTCAAGATTCTCAAGCAACGATTTGGAATTAAAATCATCAGCTTTCTGATAACGTCGTGTCTGGAAAAGGAGAATAAACATGTTTGTTTTTTCTACTCTCCAAGGCCCTTTATAGGTATTAGTAAATCATTAGTGTTAAAGAAAACACTAGAGATTATGTCTGGAAAACCGGAAGTGGAAATGGGTATGACTGAAAGAAAATAGGAAGAAGAGAAAAAGTAAAAAATGAAAAAAACAAAACACCCCCCCCCAAAACAGAAAACAACAACAACAACAACAAAACAAACAAACAAACAAAAAAAAAACAATAAGGCGTAAGTGTAAAATGAAAAAAAAATGACGAAAAGGAGAAATAACGATAACATTCTAGTCGTACGCACATACGCATAGAGAGGCACAGGAGCGAGCGCACCACGCATAAGAACACACATACACTATGAAAAAAAAAAAGAAAAATCGAAAAGTATAAACAGTTAATTGCTGATAATCGTCTACGAAACTCTGGAGTCGGGGTGATGAAGGTAACATCTATCAGCTAAGTGACAAACCTTTTACTTGTATTAATTCTCTCTCTCTCTCTCGATATATATATATATATATATATATATATATATATATATATATATATATATATATATATGTGTGTGTGTGTGTGTGTGTGTGTGTATTTTGTCTGTCACACAGAAACTGAAAATACATATGTGAAAAACGCGAAATAAAAAATTATAATGATCCTACAAGGGATACGAGCCCTGGTGACATATTTAATTTAACGTTATTATTTCGGGCATTCATATTTTGAACGCATGACACCTGCTTGTTCGCTGAACTGCCGTTGGCTGTTATAGTTGTCTCTCACGACTTCTAGGAGGCAACTGAACTATCCTCTTCAACGGGCTGTCAGGTAAATTCTTTCTTCAAAGGAGATAATCGACCCTCTATCCCTACAATAATAAACAGAAAGAAAACATTCGTATCAGACAACAAATATCTTTATCTTCGTTTAATACTTGAAATAAGGAATAATATATAATATCAAAATTTTCTTGCTCACAATCCACTTTAGAATCAACCAATTCTTCACATAATTTTAAACAAATATCAAATTACTTTTTTTTTACATTGATTGAATATTTTTTCACGGTGCCGTGGTGTGTTGCGAGTTACCAATGTACCGCGGTTTATAATTTAAGGACATTGATCTATATGTTGTGTGTATTGATTAGACCCTTTTAAGGTTGAAAATGAAGTAACAGCATTTTAACGCTAAAGCCTTGGATATTGGTTTAAATAACTAATTATTAGTATCTTTCCTCCCCCTCATCCTCCTCTTCTCTCGCTCTATTGTCTATCTTCAATCTCTTTCTTGTAATGTAAAGCATTGTGTGAAAACTACTCATATATTTTTGTTACGGTATCCGGTGATGAAACAGTATCCGGAAAAGTAAGTTGATGGACTATTCAATGACATCCTGATGGATGAGTTGACGATATTTTTCAACATCTGGCGTTTTGCTACTGACTGGTCGCCCTAAACGCCGATCAACTTGATCCGGTACTCAATTGGCGTTGAAACGCGTATGCCACACAAACACTTGTGTTCTTTAATAATGTTTGCCAAAAGCGTAGAGCATTACGTAGGTCTATATAGCAGAGCTTCACGTAAAATTGATGCAGGCACGTTCCTCGAATTTGTCAGCCAACGTAAAGATAGTGTAGTGATCACTTACATGTGCCACACCTCCGCTTTCTTTCTTGTCATTGGTTCATAAATATATGATACTTACCATATGACAATTTTGCCATCGCACATCATTTGAATTTTTCTCTAAAATCACGGATTGGTCCATTTCCTGACCAATCGCGTATTTTAGTATCTTTCTATATTTTTGGCGCCAAGCTCACTGGAGCCTATGCGTAACTATAAAGACCCTCTCGCTGTTTGCCAACAGCCAGTCTTGGAAAATAAGGCACGGCGCTATATTGACATTTTAATTCTTAATTATTACTCATTCGAGTAATCATACTAATAATTGATATCACTCATGAACATTACATCTTTCTACACTGGTAAAACACTGTGGAACTATTCTTTATTTAGCTAAGATCGCAATTGAACTTTGTAGTTAAATAACATTCAATATTGTACTCAACATTAAACTTACCCTTTTTATTACGGAAAAAGGGAAGCAACTTTCTTTATACTTATTGTTGAAATTTAATACAATATTTGATTAATGTTCACTGAGCTTGATTATTTTTCTCTCGTGTTTTGTTGTGCATTATTCATGTGGGGTGTTGTTTTACAAGAACACAGCCTTCCTTCTTGATTATATTCACGATGACCCTAGCCAACAACTCTTACAGCACCACTACAATAGCAAAGACGTTTCAGCATGGCATTATAAAACCTCGCGTAATAACTGAACACGGGTAGATAGCATGAAGCATATTGGTAGAAAAATTCAGATGTCTGGATACTAATGAGCGCATGCATTTCCGTTGAACGATATATAATCATAGCACTTACAGTTCGTTCTATTTCCGATAACACCTTCTATATAAATAAATCATAATCGGTTACTTGTTTCCGAGTCCACCCGGCTGCTAAGGCGATTAGCAAATCCCTGCGGCAGACAGTTCAATTTCCACAGATTCATCTGAGTTGCAGCGTCTAGGAGAAAGTACACAACCTGACGTGATCAACTGTTAGGGTAAGCCCTGTACGCCCAATCTCTCGGTCACGATGACTTGTGACTTTATGCTAGCTCAAGCGATGGCATCTGAATAGTTCCACCTACTCAATTGAGTCAAGGCGTAGTATTTTTTAAAATTTTTATTCAACGTTGCCGTGCGCTGTGGTCACCTCCACAGACGAAGAATTCACCTCACTGACAAATCGACCATGGTGAGGTTCGAACAGGCGTCTTGTGTTCGGAAATTGAATATTCTAACCACTCAAGCGTTTCACATTTTTAGGAAATGTTTTCTGAATTTTTATCAGTATGTAATTAAGTTCTATCAGGATTTATTATTTTGGGGGAACGATCTTAACAACAGAAGATACTCAGGAGTCAACGTGTTGATGGCAAACACAGAAAAAAAAAAACTGTAAGAATTCCTAGACAATGTAGTAAAGGAAAACGAGAAGAAAGGATCAACTATCAATTCTAAGAAGATAGAAGATATTGTCTTTAACAAGAAGAAAAGTCCATGATGCAAACTGGGAATTGGAGACGTCAAATTCAAACATGTGCAGAAATTTAACTATCTGGGAATTGTTGTAACAAAGAATAGAACATGTAACACAGAAATCCAGAGCCATGTCGGAATTGCGAAAGAAGCGTTTCCAAAGCTAAGTAAAGTATTAAGAAACAGAAAATTAGAAACAAAAGAAAAGATTATTTATCTCCTATGTAATACTAATCATCCTATATAAAAGTGATCGCTGAACAATTTCCTTACAGATAAAGATGAAACTTGAAGCAACTGTGACGGTTACACACCTGGCCCAGTGTCGGATCCTTTGGTTACGGCGCCAACGGTGACGTCGCTCCTCCTGGTCGCTCCTCCTGGGTCCAAGCGTGCCGCTCCAACCCTTTGGTCAGATGATCACCAGCCTCGCCTTTCCCGACTCGCTTCCAATACCTGGTCACTAAAGCAACTATACCGATCTCCGGTCTGTCTACCCACGCTGTGTTTAGATCTTAGACAGACGGGACCAGCAGGGATCGGGGCCGATACAAGTTGAGTCCGACGGGGTGGCAAAACACAAATAAAATAAAAACTCACGACACCAAACAAAATTGCTGATAAAAGGGTAACAACCTTTATATCTTAAAGT
The DNA here is from genome assembly GCA_903632075.3 of Acanthosepion pharaonis. Lineage (NCBI taxonomy): Eukaryota > Metazoa > Mollusca > Cephalopoda > Sepiida > Sepiidae > Acanthosepion > Acanthosepion pharaonis. The sequence goes on along the minus strand of CAHIKZ030004333.1, from coordinate 1,142,159 downwards.
CCGTTACATAAAAAAAAAATTGTTCTCAATTCCCGACCCGCTCTGTGGACTATGGCACCAAGCTTCTATCACACAATAGGAAAATGTCGAATTACCTACTTTCTAGAATCATGTATGTATGTCGGGTGTGGTTCAGTTCGACACTGGGGCTAATTTCTATCGATCATTCGCAGTTGATTCTTCTCTCGACTTGAGTTGTATTTCTTCTTCTTCTTCTACTTGGGCTGGAAGTTCTTCTTGTCTGAGGGTTCTTTTCTCGCTGCCGTCCGGGGATGAACTTTAACCTCTCATCGACTTTCGGCTTGTCTGCATCTCCAATTCTTCTCAGGCTTTCAGGCAATCTTCTTCTTCGTCTACTTGGGCTGGAAGTTCTTCTTGTCTGAGGGTTCTTCTGCCCGCAAAGGGGCGAGTGAATCGGGCCTGATGGCCGCGTTCAGGCTCTATCCCTGCCCGCGGTCCAACTCTCAACTGCAACTCCAACTCCACTGATTTCTGTCGACTGGGGTCCTGCTTATATTGACGCCGCAACAAACTGGGGTGGGTCTGTCGGCGTCAGGGTTTTCTCGATAATTCCAAAAACTGCATTAATTCTGTCTTCTCCATTATCGCTATTGTTTTCGCCCCTACTTCCTCGCAGTACCTTTGGTGGGGCGGCGCACATCCATCTCTCTTAGTCTCTCGTATGTCAGGTGACCGCTTTTCAACCAATCGTTCCTGATCGAGCATTTCTTTCCCTTTTCTTCCGCAGGTCACGTGATCGTATTCGACCAATTGTTATTGATCAAACATTTCTTTCCCTTTTCTTCCGCAGGTCACGTGATCGTATTCGACCAATTGTTATTGATCGAACATCCTCTCCCCTCTGTTTGCGGGCGTGGTTACATCGTTCTTGTTTTAAAAAAAAACAAAATCCAATTTTGCCCCTTTTTGCACGTACGCAAAATGACAATCTTTGGCTTTCTCTCACCTGGACTTTGTCAAACAGCCCGCTGCTAATTAGTCTTGACTTTAGAAAGGATCTTTTCCGCCTTCTTGGCGCCCTCTGTGAGCCAAAAGCAATTGTCCCTCTTTTTTACCTCTTTGTTTTACCTGATAGTCGAAAATCTTAATTATCTACATTGAAATGTCTCTACTTTATTAACGTGGGTGTCCAATTCTTAACAGGTCTGTATATCGTTCCACCGGTCACTCCCCCAACCCAAAGACACTTTTTCCCTGATTAAAAATTGTTTCATTGTTCCCAAAATTTCTCTTTATCCAAATTGATAAGGTGTCTTTCCATGCAAAAGTAGGCTAGGTGCTCTGACCGACATTCTTACCAAAATGACTTTTTTCTTTGCTCGGCCAAGACGCTGACCTAAATCTCTTTCTGACTCCTATCTCCACCCTCAATTGGGTCATGCGTCATACATTTCTCTTTTTTTTTTTTTCTTCCTTCCTTCCTTTTTTCCTTTCTTTCCTTCTTCTTTCCTTAGGATCGTCTAGTACACTCTTAGTGAATTATTTTCAACTCAGTTATTTTCCGTTTAAAAAAAAAAATTAACAACCTGTTTAATAAACTGAGTAAGAAAAAATTAAATCATATTTCTAGGAATATTTCTAATAATGCAAGGTGCCACAATCCTCCCTAACCGATTTGTCATTTACCCGTAAATGACACCTAAACCCAATTACATCGTTTAACATGCACCATGCATTTGTCTCATGCAATTCTATTCTACTTTCTAACATGCAAGGGTAATGTTCTTTCCATTTTCTTTTTTGTTCTACATGCAATGAAATGTTCTTTTCATTTTCTTTTGTTCTACATGCAATGAAATGTTCTTTTCATTTTCTTTTGTTCTACATGCAATGTAATGTTCTTTTCATTTTCTTCTGTTCTACATGCAATAAATGTTCTTTTCATTTTCTTCTGTTCTACATGCAATGAAATGTTCTTTTCATTTTCTTCTGTTCTACATGCAATGAAATGTTCTTTTCATTTTCTTCTGTTCTACATGCAATGAAATGTTCTTTTCATTTTCTTCTGTTCTACATGCAATGAAATGTTCTTTTCATTTTCTTCTGTTCTACATGCAATGAAATGTGTGCGTGTGTCTGTAGGTGCAGATGTGTTCATTAGGGTTTGTTCTTCTTGGTCAATGTTTTCCTCTCTGCTGTGGGAGGTTTTTCCGCCGCACGTGGTGGTCTCACGCCAGCCTCCTCCATTGGTCTTCCAGCAATTTCTTCGCCAGTCCTGTCTGAGTGAGGAACACCGCTCGGCATCTCCCCTCTCGAGTTGTTGCATGCTCACTAGACTGTCGTTCGCTAATCTTCTCTTACTCTTAATCTTCCATATTATTACACCCCCCAGGGCTATAACTAGGAATGTACCCATTACTATTGACCAACTTATCGCGATCTGCTCATCGTCTTCCCAAGCTACACCTTCGTCTCCCAACGCACTTAACTTATCCCTTAAGTGATCCATATCGATCTTTTCTATTGGCTTCATTAATACTGGCATCTTATTTAAGGTAACATTAGAGAATCTCTTTACTATCGGCTCCCATAATTCTGTACAATTGACTAAGCCTCTACCAATCATCTCTATGAGTGAATCTTTTCTTCATACCTTTCTTCCATCTGGTAATAGGGGGCAAGGAGATGGACACCCCAACCGCCGAACATCCCATGGGTAGCGACACCAGGGATAACGGTGGCCTTATTCTTAATGTCCTTGTGGACTCTCCCCACATACCCTAGACAGGCTGATATGTTTCTGGGTGGCTACTGCCCACACCCGTCTGAAAACACTGATAGCTTGTGGTAATGCCGAGTTTGTTAATACCTCCACTTGGCAGATTCTTTTGATTCCTTCTCCCCCTCCCTTCAAACAATTCTAGTATGCACAGTTTGCGGTTACCAGTTTTATAGATAGGGCTCAACGAGGTACAAGTCCCCAGGGTATCATCTCTACACCTTCTAGCTTCTTCAGCTGATAGCAACATGAATTTCGTTCTCCCCTGAATTTAATGCTATGTAGTCTGCTTCCACCTTGTACCTTGCTATCATTCCTGAAAGATAACAAATTCTCTTGTTGTTATTCTTCACAATCACTTAGTCTCGCTCGACTCATCACTCAATCATTTCATAACTTTTCTCTTAGTTCGGCTCTTCCCTCCTCTAACTAACCCCCAGCAGACAGAATGGTCTGGTCAGGTGTGCGTGGCGCCCACTCTAAAGGTCGTACTTCGTGGCACCACTGGTGGCCAATCAATAATGCCAATGATCTTCCGTTCCTCGTGAGGTGCAGCCCGCATCTCCATCCCTCCACTCACATCTACCATAGTCAGCCAATAGGATCTTGGATGAGCCAGTGTCGTTATCTGTTGACACTAAATGCTTCTATTCTGCACAGCCCTTTTGTTCTACTGAGATTTGGGGTTCTTCTCCTCCTGATCTCATCTTCCGAGGTGATTCCTGCTCAACCTCCACCCTTCCTTCTGTGTTTAACTCCCGTCCAGAAGGTTTTTTTGTCCTCTTCTTCATCCTCTGATTCTTCTTTCTGTTCAGAGTCTTCGCCTTGAATGTCTTCAATACCTCTCGACTCTATGTCTAAACTTCTCCTGTTCTTTATCCTTTCCTTAAGCTGGGAAAGGGGTATTTGATCCTCCTCCTCCCACTCGCTGGGCCCTTCGTCCTGTTCAGGGGCCTCTTTTTAGAGCCTTCGACTGCTTGATTGGACCTCTTCGTCTTTTCTTCCTTTTCTTCGGACATGGGGTGTGATGGCGATCTCACGGGGTCTTCTCTGCACTGACTCAGTCGACGACTGAACATCGCCAATCCCCTGCTGAGGGTTCCAACTCTGTCACTCGGACTGCTTCGTTTATCTGGTCAAGTCGACCTATCTCCTCATCTTCTTCGGAGTCTTCCTCCGTCTCCATTCCTTCCGGTTCAACCAGAGTTACCTTCCTTTTCCTTGTCTTCTTAGGCCTCGGCTCGCTCATTTCCAGGTTAGCTATTTCAGCCTTCTCCAGATCATTGGCATGAACCCTCCTCGCTCGTCCTGCCACTTGATCCCATATTACATATGATACTGGGCCCGTCTGCTCTACTATCCGGTAGTACGGTTCCCATCTCTGGTCCAGTTTTCCTTCTCTCTGGTGGATTTTATAGTAGACAGGGTCTCCAACCTTCAATTCTACCACCTTTCTTTCAGCATTCACCCTCTCATTCCTTTTCTTCTGGGCCCTCTTTATTCTTCTTCTGGCCTGTACGAATATCTTATGTTGCTGTTCCAGCAATAGTTGATGATGATCTTCTCCCATATACCTTCTTCGGGGCTGCAGTAGGTTATCTACAGGCAGGACCACGTCTCTGCCAAACAACAAAAATAAGGAGAAAATCTGGAGGTTTCGTTTATCGTAAACCTCACGGCCGCCAGAGCCTGCGTCAAATACAAGTCCCAATTTCCAGTGTTTTCTCTGACCAACTTGGCCAATACATCTCCCAAGGTTCTATGAAACCTTTCCACTTTAGCATTTCCCTGGGGTGATATGGGGATGTTTTTTATGTGCTCTACATTCAAACCTGTCAAAACTTCTCTCATGATGCTGTTCACATTCTCCGTGCCATTATCTGTTACCAATTGCACAGGGGCACCATACCTAGGGAAGATTTCACTTATTATCAACCCGGCCACAGTTCTGGCCTTCTTGTCTGGTACTGCAAATGCTTCAGGCCAATTTGTTAGCCAATCGACAAAACTCACTATATAGTTGTTTCCTTGTGCCGTTTCCCCATATGGTCCTGATACATCCATACTCACTTTCTCGAAGGGGAAGTTTGGTACGTCTGTTTCCTCCAAGGGTGCCATTTCCTGCCTTCTGCTCTGCGACTGGCACACTACACAACTTCGAACATAGTTAGTGACTTCTCCGTACAGTTTGGGCCAATAGTACTTTCTTCCTATGAGTTCACATGTCCTATCAATTCCCATGTGACCCAACCTTTCGTGGCACTGTTCCAATATCTCTGGTCTTAAACTTTTGGGCACATACAACTTGGGTTTGACTTCTTCATCCCTTCCTGAGAGATAATACAGCCTTTCCTCTATTATGGCATACTTGGTGGTCTCTCCTGACTTCACCTTCTCTCTCAGAGCAGCTATTTCACTGTCTGCTTGCTCCTTCTCAATTCCTTCTGTCCAGTAAGGATCGGTTATTATCTGGGCGTCCCCTTCTTCGTCCGATTCTAATATAGGGCGATCTTTTAGCTTATTAGAGTTAATTACTCCTATTCTATAGGCTTTATCATCTACTCCCTGTTCTACCCTTACAGATCTTTCTTCCAGTTGTTTCGGTATTCTTGAGAGTAAATCTGCACGTGTTTTTCCTTTCCTGCCAAATACTCTATCTTACAGTGGTAGCCACTTAACTTAAGTGCCCACTGTTGAATTTTCTTATTATTTGTCCACTCTGCCTGCAATAGGTACTGCAGAGGCTTGTGGTCTGTCTTTATAGTGAAGACCGCACCATTTAAATAGTAGTCCAGTTTTTGGAGAGCATACATGATAGCATATGCTTCCCTCTCTATTACTGGCCACCTCTGTTGTGTCTCTGAGAGCTTATGGGAGAGGAAGTATATCGGTACTTCCTCTGGTATGCCTGGCACTGGTCCTTCCTTATCAGGACACGGCTGGGTAAGTACTGCTCCTACACACTGCTCACTGGCATCCGTGTATAATATCATGGGCTTGCTGAGGTCTGGATACGTCAGCAGTGGAACGGTTGTCAACTGTTCCTTTAGCGAATCAAATGCTCGTTGACAGTCCTCTGTCCACTTGAACCTAGCGTATTTCTTCGTCAGGGCCACTAGCGGTATGGCAATTCTTGAAAATGCCTGGACGAAGCGCCGGTAGTAGCCTATAGCTCCTATAAAACCTCTTACCTGCCTCACTGTCTTAGGCTCTGGCATTTCCCTTATGACCTTTACCTTATCCATGTCGGGTTTAATACCGTCTCCGTTTATGACGAAGCCTAAATACCTAGTTTCTTCCCTCAGAAACTGACACTTTGACAATTTCAATTTTTATCCGTGTTTCCTCAACCTTCCCAACACCTGTCCTAAATGAAAAAAGTGTTGTTCCACTGTCTCCGAAAATATCAAGATATCGTCCAAATACGCCATGGCAAAGCTCTCGTATCCTCCTAACACTATTGACATTAGCTGTTGGAAGACTCCCGGGGCATTAGCTAAACCGAATGGCATCACTCTGAACTGAAACAGTCCCAGGTGACACGCGAATGCGGCCTTCTCCTTGTCAGCCTCATCCAGGGCTACCTGCCAATACCCGGACCTCAAGTCCAACGTAGAGAAGTACTTTGCCTTCCCTAATAATGCCAAAATGTCGTCTATCAATGGCAATGGCACCGCCAACGGCTTCGATATAGAATTCAGCTTTCTAAAATCTACACAGAAACGGTGGCCGCCATCTTTCTTACCTACTATTACTATTGGGAAGCTCCAAGGAGAGATCGATCTTTCGATCATCCCAGCTTCCAACATTTCCTCTACTGCCTCTTCTACAAGGGGTCTTTTATGTATAGGTGTTCGGTAGGGTTTTAATTTCACAGGGGTGGTCTCCGGTGTCGATTTTCATTTCGACTGTGTGGGTCTGACCTAGTTCCTTATCTGACTGGGCTACCACATCTCGATTGTTCCTTAACAGACCCCCACTCTGGTTCTAAATTGATCCGGTGCTAATATATCCTCATCTAAGATTCCTTTTGTTTGCTCTACTAGCTTCCTTCGTTCCTCCTCGAATCTCACCCGATTCAGAGTTCGTAGGGGAAGCGCTCTCCCCTATCTTCCCCTCTCCTAACCTTGATAGTCTTTTGGGCCTGGTTCACCATCATAATGGGCACCAACTCGGCTGCCTCCACTACCGTTTCGCATAGGGTTACCTCGTTATCTTCTAGGCCCTTTCCTTCTACAGGGACCAACTGCAGAGGTCCTCTCCGTACCTTTTTTTTTCTGACATTAGCCTACCTTTTCCCGACACTGCGGTCCTAGGAGGTAACTTTACATCTTCCTCCACCACTATGGTTATCTCTTCCTCTGGTGGGCATCCCAATGGCGTTCTCTCGCCGTTCACCACCAACACAGTAGGATTAAACTCTATCTGGGCCCTCTGGCTCCGGAGCCAATCTTCTCCCAAGATTGCCTCCGTACACAGGTCGGGGGTTACGTAAAAATTTTGGGTGCTTTTCACTTTCCCAATCCTTACCGGGAGCCTCACCATCCCTTTTTTATCTCCAGGGGGGCTCCATCTGCTTGCGTGACCTCTATGTCCGCTTCCCCGTAACCTTCTCTTCCGTTTCACCCGCCTGTATGTTTCCTCTCTCATCAATGACACAGATGCTCCTGTGTCCACCAAAGCCCTCATCTCTCTACCACCTATCTCTGCTCTACAGGATAGTTCTCTCTCTTGCGTTAGCGAAGAGAACACCGAGCTTTCTTCTTCCTGGGTCCCCACCCTTGGGTTAACCCAGCCATAGGCGCCGGTAGTAATATATCACCTTCATTTTTTTTTATGAGGTGGAGTTCTGCGCCCCTGCACCTGGGCGACCCCGGCCGGACCTCTCCCGGTCTCCCATGGCCGTTTCTAAGAATACAGTTTCTTTTCAGGTGTCCTGGCCTCCTGCAAAACCAGCACCTTCTTGCTGGACAGCTTGCCCGCAAAGTGGCCCGCCCGACCACATGTCCAACATTTTGCTCTTTCCTTTTTTAACTGGGTTGGCCTTGTGTCTATCCTCAGGGGGACCCGTCCTCTATTCAAGCGGTTCGCCCACCCACTGGTCCAAGTTTTTATTTCTCTCCTTTTAACTGGGCCACCCTCCTCTTAATTCTGGGGTGGCCCGCTGGCTTTTCTTGGGCTCGGCCTTCTTTGTTAATATTGGTGGGGCACCCTTCCTCAGCCCGCACCACTTGGCCAGGTGTCCTTTCTTACCACACCTGATGCATCTGTCACGATCGAAGTCTGGGGGCAACCCCCACTTCGTCGGACATTCCACCGCCCCCGTGGTCCTCGTACCCACAGGTCCAGCAGACCAGCCCGTATCGACCCGGCGTGGGCTTATAAAAGCCATGCCTGGTCGACCATGCCCTTCTATTGGGGTCCTCTTCTTCATCCCCTGATTCTGCCCGATCCACCTCTTCCTTAGCCCTCTGATTCCACACGGGGTTCTTCCGCCTACCCCCTTCTTCCAGCCTCTTGACTTGGTATCTGCTTCTTCCCACACCTCTTCACTTTATCCCACACCCCTGGCTCTCCCTGGCCAGCTCTATCGCTGCCGACAGTCTGAGCGGTCCTTCTTTCAATACGTCGTGACGAACACGCTCGTCGTTCAGCGCCTCTACATACAGGTCCGCCAGTTGAGCCTGCATAACCGCATTATCCCTGACCACTTCGGGAATGCCAATGACGATAGCTTCCCCGCTCGGGCCCCCAATTCTCCCGGGGTTTCATCCCGTAGCTGTGTCAGTTTTAAAAGGGCCCTCATGGCCTCTATGGCCGTACCTTCGTCGGCGAATTCTTTGGTCAGTAGTCTTTTTATTTCTTCCCAAGCCAAGCGGGGATGATTTTCCACGAGCCCCCTTACGAACTCAGACGCTTTTCCCTTTGTGGCATCGTATGCCAGGTACAGGGTTTCTTGGTCCGAGAGCTCGTAGATGGTTCGGCTCTTCTCGAGGATTGCCAGCCAGTTCCTAAATTCCTTCCCGCTGCCATCAAATACTGGGACCCTCGGTCCACCCAACAGCTTCCTTAGATCCACTGACAACCCCCGCCCTACTTCTTCTTCACCCCCCACTGCTCTATCTGACTCATAATCTGACATGTCTACAGAGAAAGACAGTCCATATAGCAACAATCGAGGTTGGGAAACAAAACAAGGTGTCCTACCTTACAGACGATTCTGTTCTTTCTTTTCCTTTGGTCCCGGGTCGTTCTGAGTTCTGTCTGAATTTTCAGCAACGGCGGTCGATCGTGGTCTTCTCAGGGTTGAAATCCCTCGGTCACCACGGCACCATATGTGACGTGGTTGTCTCAGGGTTGATCCTGGTCACGGCACCACTTGTGACGGTTACACACTGGCCCAGTGTCGGATCCTTTGGTTACGGCGCCAACGGTGACGTCGCTCCTCCTGGTCGCTCCTCCTGGGTCCAAGCGTGCCGCTCCAACCCTTTGGTCAGATGATCACCAGCCTCGCCTTTCCCGACTCGCTTCCAATACCTGGTCACTAAAGCAACTATACCGATCTCCGGTCTGTCTACCCACGCTGTGTTTAGATCTTAGACAGACGGGACCAGCAGGGATCAGGGGCCGATACAAGTTGAGTCCGACGGGGGTGGCAAAACACAAATAAAATAAAACTCACGACACCAAACAAAATTGCTGATAAAAAGGGTAACAACCTTTTATATCTTAAAGTCCGTTACATAAAAACAAAATTGTTCTCAATTCCCGACCCGCTCTGTGGACTATGGCACCAAGCTTCTATCACACAATAGGAAAATGTCGAATTACCTACTTTCTAGAATCATGTATGTATGTCGGAGTGTGGTTCAGTTCGACACTGGGGCTAATTTCTATCGATCATTCGCAGTTGATTCTTCTCTCCGACTTGAGTTGTATTTCTTCTTCTTCTTCTACTTGGGCTGGAAGTTCTTCTTGTCTGAGGGTTCTTTTCTCGCTGCCGTCCGGGGATGAACTTTAACCTCTCATCGACTTTCGGCTTGTCTGCATCTCCAATTCTTCTCAGGCTTTCAGGCAATCTTCTTCTTCGTCTACTTGGGCTGGAAGTTCTTCTTGTCTGAGGGTTCTTCTGCCCGCAAAGGGGCGAGTGAATCGGGCCTGATGGCCGCGTTCAGGCTCTATCCCTGCCCGCGGTCCAACTCTCAACTGCAACTCCAACTCCACTGATTTCTGTCGACTGGGGTCCTGCTTATATTGACGCCGCAACAAACTGGGGTGGGTCTGTCGGCGTCAGGGTTTTCTCGATAATTCCAAAAACTGCATTAATTCTGTCTTCTCCATTATCGCTATTGTTTTCGCCCTACTTCCTCGCAGTACCTTTGGTGGGGCGGCGCACATCCATCTCTCTTAGTCTCTCGTATGTCAGGTGACCGCTTTTCAACCAATCGTTCCTGATCGAGCATTTCTTTCCCTTTTCTTCCGCAGGTCACGTGATCGTATTCGACCAATTGTTATTGATCAAACATTTCTTTCCCTTTTCTTCCGCAGGTCACGTGATCGTATTCGACCAATTGTTATTGATCGAACATCCTCTCCCCTCTGTTTGCGGGCGTGGTTACATCGTTCTTGTTTTAAAAAAAAACAAAATCCAATTTTGCCTTTTTTGCACGTACGCAAAATGACAATCTTTGGCTTTCTCTCACCTGGACTTTGTCAAACAGCCCGCTGCTAATTAGTCTTGACTTTAGAAAGGATCTTTTCCGCCTTCTTGGCGCCCTCTGTGAGCCAAAAGCAATTGTCCCTCTTTTTTTACCTCTTTGTTTTTACCTGATAGTCGAAAATCTTAATTATCTACATTGAAATGTCTCTACTTTATTAACGTGGGTGTCCAATTCTTAACAGGTCTGTATATCGTTCCACCGGTCCTCCCCCCCCAACCCAAAGACACTTTTTTCCCTGATTAAAAATTGTTTCATTGTTCCCAAAATTTCTCTTTATCCAAATTGATAAGGTGTCTTTCCATGCAAAAAAGTAGGCTAGGTGCTCTGACCGACATTCTTACCAAAATGACTTTCGAAAATCGGCCAAGACGCTGACCTAAATCTCTTTCTGACTCCTATCTCCACCCTCAATTGGGTCATGCGTCATACATTTCTCTTTCTTTCTTTTTCTTCCCTTCCTTCCTTTTTCCTTTCTTTCCTTCTTCTTTCCTTAGGATCGTCTAGTACACTCTTAGTGAATTATTTTCAACTCAGTTATTTTCCGTTTAAAAAAAAAAATTAACAACCTGTTTAATAAACTGAGTAAGAAAAAATTAAATCATATTTCTAGGAATATTTCTAATAATGCAAGGTGCCACACAACGGAGATTTGGTTCTATAAAAGGATTGAGAATATCATGGACGTAAGCAACAGGGAAAGTTTTAAAGAAAATGGGAAAAAAAAGACACTTGTACTTAGAAAGGTAGATGGAATTTCTGGGATACATAATGAAGAAAGAGTGTTTGGAGAATTTGACACTCATAGAAGGCAAGAGGGGCAGAGCGAAACAACGAGTAGTCTATTTAACGAAATTTTGTAAATGGATGGCGGAACAAAGCCTAGGAGAGACATTATTTGGCGCTACGAAGAATGGACACTTATGGAGAGCCATCATTGCCCATATAGTGAAGAGAAACAGCACATATAAGAAAACTTTCATAAAGTATTTAACGCATTACGTTTCCAATATGACATTTTAAACAGTGGAGTGTTTATTTTTTATTAATTGTTATTCTCCGCTATCAGACATTGCTATTTAGTTTACGTCGTTATTGTTGTAGAAATTAAGACTGTTACTTTTCGCTATTTGGAATTAAAACTAGCATACTCGGAAGCACATTTAAATGATCGCTGTCAAATATTGTGCTTATTTGCATAAATTTGTGTGATTGGTTGGGGTAACTCACATTCCGGCTCAGTCTGCCATAAATTGTGCCTCGCGCAGGAGATGGAAGTGATTTTTTTATGTCAGAGCTTATGCAGAGCGGTCATATTCGAGGGCCGATCAATTCTGGAGTAAGCTTTTTAACAATCAGGCTCTCACTTGACGTGACCCAAAAAATAAGGACAATTTTCGCTATGGTACTTAGACTTTTAAAATTTAAGCGAAGTACTAGACCGGCGCCGAGATCTTATCAATTTTCAGTTGAACTGGTTAGATGTAGTCGTAAATTCTTCTATGCTAACAGTTTTTCTCGCACTTCTCGCTTGTGGAACTTCCTTACAGCGCCATGCTTTCCAGCCAACTTTAATCTGTAAAAATTTAAATGCAATGTCAATCGCTGTCTACTGTTCTCTTGATTACTCGTTTCTTTTCCCCCTCTCATTATTAATGTTTCTGTTGCTAATTCTTCCACAACCTGTACTTGTGCCTTAGTGGCTCTGCTGCTTTTCTTGGGGTGAAACCGATTAAAAATATAAAAGTCTTCATTTGTTTTTACACATAATATTGCCGTCGCTGTGTAGCTTGAAATACCAGAAATAGAAGATATTTTAGAAAATTTCAAGAAAAAGAAAAAATCAGCATAATATAAAATGGCAACCCAATATTTGATAGAACAATTTAAAAACAAAATGTACGTTTTTGATTATATTTTTTGCTTTAATAGCTGTTTCCGTTAGAATCCATAGCAAAATATATGCGTATTTTCTAAAAGATCTGAGCCTCAAAAGATAGAATCTATTGAAATATTTGCAACCAAAGAATATCAGTGACATGACATTAAATGGTTTGGAAAATACTCTAGAAGGGCAATTAATTCCTAAGCCAAATGAAGTGATGGAAATATATCATTTTCACATGAGAAACAGACGTGGAGGTAAATTGCTGAATTTAAAAAAAAAAAATAGTAAAAGCATGCAAATTTTGATTGATTAAATCGTTTTCTACATCTTATCAACACTTTGTGGGTTATTTAAAGCCAGAAAATAATTTAGATTATAAAAAATGTTTTGGGAGACAGTAATGATTTAGTGATACAAGTCTTGTTAAGGAACCCACAACTGGGGGAGTAAAGATGGATTCATGCCGTTCCCAAGGGTATTTGCGCGTAAGTGAATATAACGAACCCAAGTAACTGTAACACAATATTCTAATTAACAATTCCATACTATTATCCATTACAACACCCGCACGTCCAAGCTTATAGCACCATGATATTCCGAAATGGTCACCCAGCTAGGTAATGACAGTGATCGCTGTTGCTTATCTTCAGTGATCATACGGGAACCGGTGTTTCAACACTATATGACCGGAAATAAATGCAAGCTTTGGAAATAAGCCGAAAGAGATGATCAGAAATCGAATTGTATTCAAATTTTCAACGTTCAAAGGAAATTGTTATCTAAAGGAAGAGATTTAACTTTCAGGAATAGGGTTGAGATTTTTGTAGCTATTGAGAGTGCAATGCTTGGAATGAAACATGATGCGTTGATTTAACCTGCCATTTTAAATCATACACTGAAATGTGGCTGAAACATAAAAGGTGTTACAAATATTGATCAGGAATCCAGCGCAATTGGTGGAAAAATGTGTTCCAGATATGGCTAAAAAACAGGATGTAAATGTCTGTGATTTCAAGAATGAAGATTATTATGTTTGTCCTAAAAGGAGCAATACTGCAAGAATGTGTAAGAAGACAAGGACTTTTAAAAAAAAGGTGAGACAAAGGAATTCTAAGAAATTAATCATATGGAATTATTTATTAGAAAATAAATTGATTTCTACACATGTTAAATATGAAAGATGGATCCAATTATTATTAAACATAACAGAAATATGAAAATGAATGTTGATTCTGGAATTACCATGTCAGTTATAAGTGAAGTAAAGTTAAAAAAAATATTAACTGACAAATATTTTTCTATATTTCTGACATGAGGTATTGTAACAATTTACACTATTTACATCGTTCGGACAGTTTTCCTCATCTTTATTGTAATATTCACGACGTAAGCTCCGGCCTTTTTCACGTGTTAGACGTTGGGATTTGCTAGGCAACAAAAATCTCCTAATGCGGCCAAGCATAGACATGAATCCAACATGGGAACGAGTAATACAGAGAGCCAAAGAACAACAATAACAGAAATTGGTAAAAAAAATGATTACTCAGACTTTAGGTTTGTAAGTCCCAAAATTCACACACTGATGTCCTCAAGGACACGTGGCCCATTGGATAAAACCTTTGTAAAAAAGTAATCCAAAAGTGACTTGACCTAAACAGTTGTGAGTTCAATAAAACAGAGATGAACATAAAACAAAAAAAAAAAACAAACAAACAAAAAAAAACAAAAACAAAAACAAAATACGTGGAGAATTTAGTTACTAAAGAGAATTAACTGAAAACTGAGATATCTTGAAAAAGCATGGCACGTTGAACTAGAACAATCTATCCCCGTGGGCTAAATAAAGGGTTCGATTCGAAATTCCAATGTATACCACCTGAAAAAAAAAAACAGGAGTGTACAACGGCCGAAACATCGTATATATGACAATGTAAATTTGTTTACAATATATTGTCATGAAATTTTATTTAGGTGATAAGTTCGAGGCAGTCGGTAAGGCAAATGTAGATGTTAGATTTCGAGAGAAATAGATGTGGCTTGTAACGGCGGTCTTGCTGTTAACAAAAATAAGTGGACGTGACAAAGCAAGAAATAGAGATATGATGTGGTTGAGTAAGAAAGATTTTCTTTCCTATGGCTTACAGGATTCGTTAGTTTGCTCGGCCGAGACTGCGTATATCAATTGTGGGAGACTGAGAGTTTGTTCGGGGTACAACACAAGGTAGTAGTTGATATAGACACGTAGAGGAAATCAACACGGATATGTAGTCGCGTGAGATACACATGTGGAAGAAATATTCTATTAATTATCGCATTGTAGTAGTTAATCTCTGCTGTCCCTGCTGAATGTTTCGCTGGTCGAAGGTATCACTGCAGATGGAAGCATCTTGGTGTTGCTGCTGGTGACCTGATTAATGCCAGCCTGGTCAGATCTGCCTTCGTGAGTGGAAACGGTATTGGCTTTATAGTCAGTCCATGGCTCGGAAACGGCTGCAATGAAAACCGCGTAGGCCTTTTTTCTGATTGGTCAGAAAAATATTTTATAACTGGTATTTTCAGACGGTATTCCGGAAGTAAGTATGCAAGGCCAGACGAAATTAAGGTCTGTTTTTTTTTTGTAATATAAGCTTGGAATGTCCGTTTAAGTTAAAGAATTTGAGTTCCGACAGTATACGACAGGCTGATGTTAGTAATGATGCTAGGTTCTTTGTCGTCATTACTGTTTAGAAAATGGATGAATGAGTTAAATAGAAACATTCCCAGTTTGTTAAAAGTGGACGACACCATCACACAGGGAGAGAGTTTATTGAAGATATTTAGTGGTGTTTCTGAGGCGATGTTAGGGACTTTATCAGACATAAAGACGCACATCGAATGAAGAAATTCAAGCAATCCATAAAATTTAACTGATATGCTTTCAAACAAAAGTTTAAAAGTTGTTCAGAGTGATGATGCGGATGGGCAGCCATCTTCTGTGGTTGTGGTAACTTGTCATAATTACAATTAATACAATAAAAAAAACTTTCAGTATTTATGATAACATTTAAAAATGCAATCTATTTGCACTTTTACAACAAAGCTTTTGTATATAAAGGTGGGTGTAAGTTGATTATCTCTTTAGGTAAAGCGAGTCTCTTGTCGTACATTTTTGTCGACGAGGTTGCATTTTTAAAATGACTGACAACGACCTGTTGCAAATTTGCGTATCTGTCTGTTTACAGCGACAGCAAACATAAATGATTTTGAATTAACTCAAACCAACAGCAATTGATTGAAAAATACATTTATACTTTGTGATCTTTTTTCTATTACGTTCGCAAATGTGAAAGTTTATTTTCGACTTTATTTTCTTGGAACCTGCAGTTTACATAGATATATAAATAATTAATATATATATATATATATATATATATATATATATATATATATATATATATATATCCTCTTTTGTTTGTTTTTTATATGACTCTGAAATCTTTACATGCTAGCTATTTTAGATTTACGTTTTTAATATCACTACAAGATTTCAAAGTTTACGTGTTTGTGATAGGTGACATTATCATCGCAAGAAGTTATAGCAATGTCAATTGTATAAAAGGCGTTGTAGAAGTTATATATTATTTAAGAATGGAAACATATTAGAGAGAAAGATGGTTTAGCTAAGAGTGATGAAAATATAGAAAAAATCGTTGAAGTGCTGCACACCTCAAGAATCTGCTAAACACTGGAGTGGAGGCTCTTGCTATAGTGACTTGTCAGGAAGACGTTTCCTTTGAAGATCAGTCAATGGACCAAAAAAAAAAAGCACCTGTAGAGCCTGAAACAAGGGCTATCCCATCTCCTGAAGTCATTCCTGGACACAGTCCAGCGGTACCGGACACACTAAAAGCTCTCTGTAAACTTGCCATGAGATGATCTATGAGGATTCGAAAATCATCTGCCCGTGTCGCGGATTATCAATCTACAGACGTATGCTGAGGATGCCTTGGACCGAACATGTGAGCAACGATGAAAGATAAATTTAAAGAAAATTGAAACAAAAAGGAATCTTATACTTATAGGAAGAGAGGTTTGGAAAATTTGATACTCACTGTACAAGTTGAAAGCGATAAGGAATAGTGGAAAACAGCGTATAACCTACTTGGTGAGCTTGAGTAAATGGATGATGTTTAGGAGAGATAACAAAACGATAAAATTTATTAAGCGCTACAAAAGACAGGAAATTGTGGAGAGCCATGATCGCCTACGTCTTGAATGGACATGGCACATAGAAGAAGACATAAGAGAACTTGTATAAAAATGTAAGTAATGAACATTGATATTTTTTATAATAATGGTGGATAACTTGTGCTGTAGAAATTCAAGATGCTTTTTTATGCCATTTTGGAACTGGTGCAATTCTTTAAATCAGTGTCAAATTTTGTGTCTATTTGAAAGTTTTGTATGATTGGATGAGATAGTTCAGATGTCTGCATTAGTAATAAATTGTATCTTGCTTAGGAGGGGGTGCTATTTTTTTTTTAAATATTTATTGAAGCCAAAGAAAACAGTTCACAATTGGAAGTGAACCAGAGTTCATGGTTAGCTTCTCAACTGGATGTGGCAAAAATAGATCCTAAAAATTTTCATTTGCTTTGTACACGCAATGATGGGAGAGACCTAAGGAAAAAGGTTCATTCTTCTATTTGTATTTCCTCCATTATGGGCATTATTATGTCCATGATATAATAACACTGTATTTCACTGATAAAACAGAATGGCTGAAAGGAAAAGAAATGACAAATATGCTTTGTTCTCATAGAGACTTTTATTTCACTAAGACATACACAAACGTATATGTGTCCCATGCAGAGTAAAATGCATCAAATATATCTACATGGAAAAGCATAGTGTAAGGAGAAACAAAAAAGAAGGGTTTTACATATAATATGGAAATTCTCCTGTGTTTCTGGAGAAGCCATGTTTAGGACTCCAGATTCAAATGTGCTAGATTCATCTATAACCCAAGGTGGGGACATACTCCACGGAGAGGAAAATGGCGAGATTTGGGTTTTCCCAAATTGAGGAATGCGAGCTGGAGTTTCTTTCTATATATGAGAAAGATATATTCCCAAAAGACTTGTAAGTTGCTCAATGCGAAACTCCGAGTAGGAGCAATAAACATGTGTATCTTGGCACCATTAACCTTACTGATTGAATAACTGTTGGAACTCTGATTAACAATGTATAGCCATTACCCATTATACCACCTGCACTTATGAGCAGCCACAAGCGCCCAATGTTGCTTAACTTTGGTGATTGTATGGGAACCAGTGTTTCCAATGTGATGTTTCCATAAGCCACAAGATATTGAATCAATATTTACAATAGCATCAGTTATAATAACACATATACATCCTTTGGGTACGTTACTGGAGAAGATGCAAACATATATGCATACACATATACTTCTTATAAATGTCATATTTAGTGGATATACATATTTGCTGTTATTTTATGCAATGAAATTAATGTAAACTGGTACAGAGTTTGAAAATTTGTACTAAAAAAATGCGATTTCCAATAGGATTGATATTTTTTACTGTTTATCAACCCTTCATGGCTTATTTAAAGATGAAAAATATTTTAATTTGTAAAAATAATTGTTTTTTTTTGTAAGACTAATTCTTTTTTGTATTAACAATTTTTTTTGTGGATAACAACGATTTTTCCAAATACAAGTACTAATATTTAACCCATAGCTGGGGAAGGGATGAATTCATACCTTCCATAAGGCTATATAAACATGAGTGAATGTAATGAACATGACTGGAATTTGACTTGATTTCCCATTCTGAGCTGCTATTCAATAGACCATCTGCAGGAATTGAACCTATATTCCCTTATTCCATTAGAGAAACCACTTTTTGCCCAAATGTGCCCCAGTTAATCAGGCCATGGGAAACCATTATGATAAAGCAATACATATACACACACCTACACAAACATGCATACATTCCTAAAAACATGCTTACATAGACATGCATACACTCACACAGAGAAATTGTTGATATTTCTTCATATTCGCTCTAAAAAGATTTTCATTCTACTTGATTTATTATCCATTAGATAGAGTTTCATGAGTAATTGTATTTGTTTTCTTGGAGAAGCGAGGAATTTTATTAATTAAAAATTGGCCAACTGGGAAAGAACCCTTTTTCTTTTGTTTTTGTCATCATGCTGAAGTCAATCTCAATGAGGCAATAATTCTCTTCAGCAAAGCACTGGCCAGAAATGAAATCTTAGAATTCTGATCTATGCTTCTTTAAAACCTTTTATCTGACTCTGATGACATAATGGTTGTCTTGGTTATGACCATGAGTGGACAAAATGCTTTCAGATAATTTTCTGCAGAAAATGATTTAAAACTTGAAACTTTATTAAACATCCTAGTTAACAGAAGTTCTACAGAACACTAAAAAAACAAAAACTAATCAACTATTCAACAATTGGAAGATAAAATGCAAATAAATGTATTTAATAATAAATTAGACATTTTACTCCAATGACAATTACATTTGTCCCACTTATCTACAGTTTCTCAATTTGTGGTTTCAGTTAACCGCGATTAACCATAGAAATAAATAATTCATGAATTTTACTTAATTTTTTCTTTTATGTTCCCTATCTCTTCAGGAAGTGGGTGATCATGGCTCTTCACAGTTTTCTGTCCTTTTCAGTTCTTAGAAATGTGTGGTTATTTGTTATTCTTTCCACCCTCTGATCTGCAATCAATTTACACAAACTTGTTAGATTACTCACTGTTTTCCTCTGTCTATCTTGCCTTTAATATGTCCTGTAAGGTATGAATCCACTTCTTTCCCCCCAGCTATGGGTTAATTAGCAAGACTTGTATCACTAAATCATTATTATCTCCCAAAAATTCTTACAGTCTAAAAATATTATCTGCTTTAAATAACCTGCAAAGAGTTGATAAGCTGTAGAAAACAAATCAATCAATTTAATGTCTTGTGAGTGCCAAATTCTCAAAGCCCTCTTTCTTCTTTATTTGGCCCAGAAATGTTAACTGATTCTAAATATGTGTCTTTTTTGTTTCCATTTACCTTGATGCTTTCTTATTGCTCATATGTCCCGTTTATGGTATTCTCAGCATTCTTCTGTAAAACCATATTTCTGTTGCCTCAAGCCTCTTCTTCATCTGGGTGGAAATTGTTCCACATTCACTGCCATATGGGAGGATTGATGTTACATAGTAGTTCAGCAGTCTTTTCTTTGTTTCTAATAAAAAGTTCCTATTTCTTTACTTTATTTACTTAATAATGATCCAAAGATGATACTCTAGGGATACTGACATTTCAATATAAACTGAAATGCCAAAAATGCACACACACACACACACACACACACACACACACACACACACACACACACACACACACACGCATACATACATAGGAGTGGACACTGAGGTCAACACCAAGTAACAGCAGTCTGTTTCATGTTTAAATGTAAGTTTGATGCCTATATTTATTACGCTCTATCTCTTATATCAAGCACTTTAGCCCCTAAATATAGCATAACTTAAAAATATATTTTTTTTATCATAGATCTCATGCATAATGCCAAACCCATTCAGAAATATATAAACTATCAGCTGTATACAACTTCTTTCCTAGATCAATGATTAAAAATGGCTTTGAGTGTGTGATTCCCATGGGTCTTGGCAAAGACTATTCTCCTTTGAACATTGTGGACTGGCACTACAGAATCGCAAACAAGGAACTGTACCAAATAAGAGAAACTACATCACTTGAGGACTTTCAACAGCAGCAACAACTAAATTGGATAGCACATGTAACTCAAAGACAAAATATTGACATAATCAAGATGCTGATATTCCACACTACTTCAAACAAATGGTTAGGGAGAAAACCCCCATCAATACAGGAAAGAGTGATAATAGATTCTAGATTTGAGAAACTTATTTTTCTGAAAAATTGTTTTAAGAGAAGAATTTTATAAACTTAACCAACAATAGTATTGGTTGCTTGGTCAATGAATGCTAAATGTTTCCCTTATAAGGAAATATTATATATATATATATATATATATATATATATATATATATATATATATATATATATATATATATATATATATATATATGTCCTATTTCTGATTAATAGCACACAGACTATGTGTTTTGGCTGTAGAAAATTTAGTGAGACCTACATGTCTTATTTATGTTCTGTGGGGTTTAAAACTGGTGAGTGTGGGAGTCAATGGGGAATCTGGAATGAATGGGGTTATATTATTTTGCAGGAACAAACCACCACCATTGGAAAACATGGTGAGCATAAATGGCTGCAAATGGTGCACAACCAGATCTGTGTATATCACACCTGTCAAAATAAATGTCAGTTTTATAATGGACCTTGGGAACTGGATATGTTTTCATTTACACATGAATTTGACTGTCTGATGGAATGAGCTGGAAATGTCTACCCAGATGATATAGCAATTGTCTTTCATAGATGAGACACAGTAACTGATTTTGTGGTTTCAATAATGGTAGTCTGAATTAACTGATTTTACCCCACCAATCATGCAGGTGTTAAATCTTGTCCATATTCACTGAAGTTAAGCAACATTGAACCTGGCTAGTACCATGTTGGGTGACTGCTTGGGAATACATGGTGTGATGAGGTTGGATGTGTGGGTGGTGTAATGAATAATGACTCAGGATTCTTAATTGAAAAACTGAGTTCCAGTTCCAGTTGGATTCATTTTATTCACTTCCATGCAAATTCCCTTGGGAAAAGTATAAATCCACCTCCCCCAGTTGTGGGTTCATTAGTAACACTTGTATTACTAAACCATTATTATCTCCCCTTGAAAAATTTCTTACGATCTAAAAATATTTTCTGGATTTAAATAACCTGCAAAGGGTTGATAAGTTGTAGAAAATGAATAAACCAAACAACTTGTTCATGTTCTATAGCTGCAACAGTGTCAGTGCAAATATATTTCCATCCTGGCTCGT
Source organism: Acanthosepion pharaonis (assembly GCA_903632075.3). NCBI lineage: Eukaryota > Metazoa > Mollusca > Cephalopoda > Sepiida > Sepiidae > Acanthosepion > Acanthosepion pharaonis. The sequence continues at coordinate 1,120,770 of CAHIKZ030004333.1, read as the reverse complement.
CATGCTGTAGAAAAAATTATGGTTTCTTTTATTATCACATATAGTTCAGTAGCAAGAAAAACATTATCCAAGTTTGAATCTCAGAAAAGATTTTTATATTTTTAAAAATCTTCCATTTTTGGTCGGAATATTAGAAATCATTAAATTAAATATTTGTGGATTTTCATGGTAAATTTAAAAATGACACAGATGGACAAAGATGTCTAGCTGACAAAGACAAATAACTTGTCAGTCTGGTGAAGAACATGGATAAAACAGTTATGACCTGGAGGTTAAATGCTGAAGAGCAAACTCATGGTGAACAATAAGAAACATCTTTCAGCCAAGAAAAAAATTGGTGGTCAGGAATTTAAAGCAGTGAGTCAATTCAAACATCTTGACTTGATTATAAGCAAAGTTGGGCTCCAGAATAGAAATCATTTCACAAGCAGCACAAATAATGGCAGCTGTTGTAAGATTAAGAACCATCTGGATAGAAAAACACATCTGCTTGAGATCAGACTGTTGCATAACTTGGCCTTCACAATCTTTCTGCACCCCTTTGAATCCTGGACTTTAACAGCAGAGCTACAGTGAAGGAACCAAGCATTAGAAATGAGATGTTGCAGAACCTCCTCTTTGTATGGAGACAGTATGAGGCACCTTCAAACAAGAAATTCACTCACTGGAACACCTCTTAACCGCTGTTAAGAAGTTGAAATGATATGGCTATGTCTTCTTCTTTACATGCAGTGTCTCTTCAGGATGTAGGCAATCATGGCTTTCCATAACTTTCTGTTCCTTGTAGCTTTTAATAAATTTTGTCTTTATGTTATTTCTCCTAAACCCATTTGTGCCATTCATTTGCTCAAGCTCACCAAGTATGTCATGTGCTGTTTCCCTCCATCTTGCTTGTCTTCAATCTGCCCTGTGAGTATCAGATTTTCCAAGCACTCCTTCCTCATTATGTTCCCTAGAAGCCTCAACTCTCTCTTCTTAATGTTAAGTATAAGTTTCCTTTTTGTTTCCATTTTCTCTAAAATTTTGTCGTTGCTTATATGTTCAGTTCATGGTATCCTCAGCATCCTTCTGTAGGACCACATTTCTGTTTCTTCATCTTTGAGTAGATTGTCTAGCACTCACTGAAATGCAGGAGGACAGATATCACATAACAGTTTCCTTGTTTCTAGTGAAGTTTTTCTATTCCTTAGTGCTCTGCTTAGGTTTTGGAATGCATATTTGGCTATCTCAATACGCCTTTGGATTTTAGTGTCACACTTTCCATCCTCTGTTAAAACACTTCCCACAAGAGTTAAAAAGGTTTCCCCTACTATCCTACAAGGCACCACCTTGGGTGAAAGAACAAGAAGCAAACGGAGGGGAAAATGGGTTAACACTATCACTGAGTGGACTTGAAGCTCATTTGCAGAGACTCTGACATTGGTATGCAGATGAGACATGTGGAGGGATTTGGTCAGGTGTTCCTTTGTGCAGTGACCACACCCAGTGACTAATGAGGATCATTATGATCAAGATAACTGGATATCATTTATAAAAACATTTATTTAAACAGATATTCTCAATTCATTTGTTTTAATTATTGTACGATCATTCATTGACAAAACAGGATTTATATGAAACTTAATTAAAATATTACATTTTATCCTTTTTCTTTTAGTTTTAACATAAAGCAGAATCCTTTTTTCTGTTTTTGGTTGGATTTTATTAATCAGCATTAGGGAGACCAGATTACAAAACCTTGTCACTTTAAGAGCTATTTGTAGAGTTAGTCTCTCTGAGATCGGTTGGTAATGGTCATGCCAGGTGATTATTTAGGTGCAGAAGCATGCATAGTAATTCCATGTTTCCTTGGTTATGCAATCTAATTTGATTCTCATTTGATTAGATTACAATGCCTGGAAGCATCAGTCATTGCTTCAACTGCAAAGAATGTTACAACAATCCTGTAAAAGTCAGAATAAACTTTTACAGAGGCTGACCAAAAGATAGAAAAACTCTGTGGAACACGAAGCAAAGTGAGAAAATGAGAAATGGTAATTGCAATTATTAGTCTGAGTCATAAGAAGCAAATTGTAATGATGTATGTATCATCCTAACTACTAATCATACCCATCCTGGATATGATGATAAACTACATCTGGCAGCAAGGCCTCTGATTGGGAGGTTTTGAGAGATGTGGAACTCATCTCAATTCAAGCTGAGGTAGGGTGGAGGCATCCATTTCAAAGCAAATGATGGCATTCATGTGTGCAAATTGTCTGGTTAGTCACAGCGAAAGATTACTTATGGTACCATAATATGTCGTTAGGTGTCTAGAGAATTTTGTTTTGTTTTATTTATTTATTTATCCTTTTATTTATTTATTTATTTTTTTTATTTTTATTTTTTCTAAAGGGCAGTTTTATGTGGCATTTATTTTCCAACAGGCAGTCTTCAGGGAAAATAAATGCAGCATAAAATCTATGGTATACCAATGCACTATCTCATCAATTGAGAGTCCTAACACTGATAGGATATACATTGGTTCAACAAAGAATGAATTTAAAATTAGATGGCGACAACACAAAAACTCCTTCAATAATATTAGGAATAGAAATCAGACATCTCTATCCAAATATTTTTGGCATTTAAAAGAAATGAATAAAACACCAAAAGTAAAATGAAAAATAATAAATAGAACAAGAACTTGTAAAACCTGGGATGACATGAAAAACTACACATTATTAAGTTTCTAAATAATGAAAATTTAATAAACCATAGGCATGAGTGAATGGTTTTTTGCAGATGTCAACAAATTTTTGCATTAAATAATTAGCAAAAAAAAAAATTAAATTTCATAGTCTAATAAAAGGTTTAAAAGCTTAACCCAATCACAAGATAGAAAAACCCTTTATGAAGTCATCAAAAAAACAAATTGTAGTTCAGTGTGACGTGTTTAAGTACAAAACTGCCCTTTAGAAAAAATAAAAATAAAAAAGATAAAAAACAATAAATAAATGAATAAAAGGATAAATAAATAAATAAATAAAATAAAACAAAATTCTCTAGGCACCTAACGACATATTATGGTGCCAAATTAATCTTTCACTGTGAATGACCAGAGGATTTGAGCACACGAATGCCATCATTCGCTTTGAAATGGATGCCCCCACCCTACGTCAGCTTGACCTCTTTCCGAAGATGACTGATATGTGGATAAAAAATATCTCTTAGTCCTCTTACCAAAATAGTTGCCCCAGCCGTTTCCATAGTAATTAATTTTACGAATGAACATGCTTATAAAGATGCGTAAATTTCAAGATTGGTTATTCCTAAATTTTTGGTTCAGGATGAAACAGGGCTTGATACTTTAACTCAATTTAATTATAATAATTATATTGAGGTTTTCAGCTCTCGTTTTTGAAACATGAGAACTCTTATGTAACAAAGGAATCATATTTTTTAAAACATAATTATAATATATATATATATATATATATATCCATACACATTTATATATATATATATATATATATATATATATATATATATATATATATATATATATATATATATATATATATATTTTCCTTGTTAATGGCACACAGATTATGTGGTGTCTCCTCATAAGGCTATAAATGTGGGTCACTTAGCAGTGGTTAAACTTAGTACAGCAGTAATTATCAGAGGCTTCAAAACTTATGGACTGACACTACAAAATTGTAGACAAGGAACTGTACCAAATAACAGAAACTACATCATTCGAGGACTTTTAACAACAACAACTAAAATGGATAGCATGTGTAATTTGAGAATACAATAACATAATTAAGATGTTGATGTTTCACACTACTTCAAAAAAAAAATTAGGAAAGAAACCCCATGATTACTGGAAAAAGCAATAACATTGGACTTGAGAAACCAACTTTTTTGATTGTTTTAATAGACAGATTTTATAACATTCAACAGACAATAGCACTGGCTGCTTATTCAATGAATGCCAAATGTTTCCTTATAAGGAAATGACTAATCACTATTTGTATGAAATGGAGGTGCACGGCAGCATAAAATTAATGAGAAAAATGAAATCTTGAAATTGAATTTCTGCAGAATTTTGTTTTTCTTCTTATTTTTAAATAATGGATAAATGCTTTTGTTCAATACAGTAAACATTTTATTAAATTGTAGGCCAAATTATATTTTGGATGTGATCAAATTTCAAATGCTCAGTGTTACCAGCATTTTTTGTTCTGCCTCTATACATTCATTTGAACAACTGGTTTGTTGGGTATGGATTCAAAATAGACAAAGTATTTTACTGAAAGGATTTAATTACTATCTTTTCATTTCATGAGATCATGAGCAAATGTCCTTTTTTGCCAAACTACTTTTGTCTTCCATGTCTCATGTCATACATAAATTTTAATAATAAAAAAAGTTTAATTTCATATCAGAAAAGTTTAGTATGCTGTGAAAAATTCCTTTTCTGGCTTTTTTCTTTGAATAACTTACATCAAAGTACAATAAAATTTATTTTTTGATTAAAAGAAATATTTAAACTTTGATTTCCTATATCTAAAAAATTACTAATATTGAATAAGCATTTATGTTTAGATTAGAACCATTCAAAAATGCCCTTTTTAAGTAAACTATTAGGATTCTTGTCATTAAAATTAAACCAAAAACCATAAGCTTAAATTTTAAAGACACCAAAATCATATCTTTTTTCAACAGACCTTTATACTCACTTATCACTATTAACTTTTGGCAAAATGCTTAAATCGACATCACATTCAGATATTTTGGTAAAAACATTTTGTATCTAGGATGCCATCATGGTGAAAAAGTTTTAAATGATTTTGATGAGAAATATATAAAAACAAATATGTCCCTAGTACTTAGAATCAGAAAGAGACAAATTAAATTTCTAGGGCATATAATGAAGAAAGAAGGTTTGCAGAATTTAAAACTCACAGCAGATATTGAAAATTAATTTAAAATAATGCCTCACAGAAATTTCCAAATTAGTAAGTAGAGATTCTCATTTGCAGAAAACTCTAAGAGAGGGTAAAAAAATATTGATGAAGATTAGAAGTCCATAGTAAAAATATTTTTGTAGTGGATTGGTAAATAGGATTGTACCTATTTGCATATTTTAAGTAGAAGACAAATAAAGAGTATAGTAAAATAAGACACAGGCAAAATTTGACTGCTGTATTGTGTTGTAGAACAACACAATACAGCAGTTTTAATAACCAAGGAATGTATCAATGGTTTGCCATTTAATAGTGACTTGCAAACAAAATGAAAATGTTCAATAAGTGATTTTCATTTGAATTAAATGAGGAATAAAATAAAAGAATTTTAGGGTTGTATTAATTTGTAATTTATTTGTTTTTGCATTGTCCTTACTTTAGATTAAAAATGATGGGGGATTTTAAACTTAAGAAAAGGAAAAAAGGAAGAATAAAAATAGAAAAATAAAGAAAAGATTCCTAAAATAATTACAGAAAAGAAGGAAGAAAGAAATAAAAATGAAAAAAATTTTGTAAAATAACTCGAGAAGACCTACACAGTGGCTAGATGTGAATATGATTTTTAAACCTCAAATGAAGCCTGGAAGGTTATGGTGCATTGTTAGCTATATCATAATTCCATTCAAAATGGCTGAACAACTGATTCTTATAGATACGTATAACATTTTGTAAGTGTACATTGCCAATTAGGTGACTGGAAAGGAAGCTTATTATTTGGCTGCATGATAATGCTTGTTCTTATCTTGTAAAAACAGACAAAGTCGAATCAGTTGAAAATGCAGATTTTGTTGCATCATGCCTCGTTAAGTACTGTTTTATATTGTAATATTTTAATGTTTTATTTCATCATGCCTATTTACCTTACTTTTGTATCTTGTGCTTTTGAGATAACAGAGGGAAATAAATAAGGAAGACAAACTTGTAGGTAGCTAATGAAATAAAAGCTTAACTACATAAACGTACCATTAGCAATTGATCTGATGCTAACTCTGCTCAACTATGCTTAACTCTGCTTATTTACATAAACAGACGATTCCATTCATTTTTGTCCTATATGACACTTACCCATTGCTAATGTATTGCAATTTTGTAAGTATCAAATCACCTATTTATAGGCAATATTTTCTCCAATTTAAATTAAGTTGAAGAAACTGTTAATGATGGGTTACAGTTCCAATTGTTATGACCTGGTGGAAGGATTCAGATGTGATATAAACCTGATTTGGACATGAACCCCAGTAGTCAACTACACAACATGCAAACTGGTAGGGCTTCATTAATAGTGTGGTGTATATACACATGGCATTGGGTCCAGTTGCATAAATTCAAGGACTCCATGTACACCAACAATGACTGGTTATTACAGTGGGATAATGCAACAACTCACCAGGAACCATGTTACCCAGAGTTAGTTCGTGGACCATTCTAGAAACTTTTGATGAATGACGTGGCCACCATGTCATCATGACACAAAACCCATCAAACATTTATAGGGTGTGGTTGAGCTGTTTATTCACACCAAGATCACATGCCAACAAATATCAGAGAGCTGTAGATAGCTAGCAAGAAAGTAAGGCTCAACATCTCTTCCACTTCAACATCTCTCCAATTTGAATGTCTCACTTTTCGAAGAGATGCTATGCTGGGCTAGAGAGAGTCCAATATGATCATAGACACTTATAGACTTTTGGCATGTCAGTATGTATATATATTGGTATATTATACATATATATGTGGGTGCATATATATATATGGGAAAGGTGTGAACACCTCTTTTCTCCCTTAGCTATGGATTAAATAGAAGAGTATACTGGACCTTTCTAGGCTTGAATGGGAATCAGTCTAAGAGATGGACTACTATGAAATCAAAACTATTGAGAAGGTAATGGGAAACTACTCTACTATTTTTCCTAACAAGTCATGGTAGATAATAAAGAAAGATCTGGGATGGGTCATAATTGCCTACGCCCTGAAAGGAAATGGAATTAAAAAAAAAATATTAGCCTGTTTTTCTTGTTATTCTTGTTAGGTGATTCTGAGAGAATTAGAAGTCTTATCAGGATTCATTATTGGCAGCAATATAAAACATGCAGTTGACATAGTGTTGATAGCAGACACAAAAATGAAACTACAACAACTCCTACAGAAAGTAGTGAAGGAAAGGTGAGAAGAAAGGACTAAACATCAATTGCAAGAAGACAGAATTCATGGTTGTCAGCAAAAGTAACAGCCCAACATGCAAATTACAGATTGAACATGCCAAAATAAAATAAGAACAACAATTTCAATATCTGGGAAGTGTTTTAACAGAGGATGGAAAGTGCATCACTGAAATTTGAAGTTGCATTGGGATAGCAAAAGTTACCTTCCAAAAGCTAAGCAAAGTATCAAGAAAATGGAAATTTTCATTAGAAACAAAGAAAAGTGTACTGAACTGTTATTTAATATCTGTCCGCCTATATGACAGTAAATGCTGGATAATCTAAAAGATGAAGAAGAGACTTGAATCAACAGAAATGTGGTTCTACGGAAGGATGCTGAGAATAACATGGACTGAACATGTGAGCAATGATGAAATTTTAGAGAAAATGTAGACAAACAGGACACTTATACTTGACATCAGAAAGAATGAGTTTAAATTTCTAGGGCACATAATGAGGAAAGAAGGCTTGGAAAATTTAATACACACAGGACAGATTGAAAGCAAGAGACACAGAAGAATACAATACATAACCTACCTAGTGAGCTTGAGCAAATGGATGGCAGAACAAGGTTTAAGAGAGATAAAAAAAGACAAAATTTATAAAGAGCTACAAAGGACAGGAAATTGTGGAGAGCTATGAATGGAGAGACAGCACAATGAAAAAGAAGACTTTTCTGTAATCAATTGAATGTGTGTGTAAAATTTCAGGTCAGTCTATCTAGTAATTTTGCTGACTATACAATATGAATGCCTATATATATATATATATATATATACAAGAATTAATCACACATAGAATTAATAAGAAGTATCAATGCGATTATTGGCGACATCCGTCACTAGAAAACATAATATATGCATTAAAATCCTGTTCATCCATAGTGCGAGTTTTGATCCTTGAAGAAAAACTTGTTGTCTGTAGTTTTTCAGTTTATTCGATGTTAAAATGCTAGTACTTACGGACGGTCTACCATCCATCATCAGGCATGTGTTTTTTTCTTATAAAATCAAAAACTTGAGACGATATATCTGTATGTCGACCGAAAGATGTTTTTTTGAATATCTGCTATTATTGACAGTTGTAAGATCTCGGAACGTGCAAGGACGCAACGCTAAGTTTTTCAAAATTTTAAGTGAGAATTTTATTTAAATATTTCTTGTGATGTATATATATATATTCTGTGAGTGTGCATGTACAATTGCTCAAGGGTGTTTTGTTTTGTGGTGTTGGTACAGCTTGCCTGATAGAAGGGAATGAGTGTGGAATTTGTTGAGAGGGAAAAGTATCTTCATTTTATCCAACCAAACTCTTTCTTTGGGCACTTCACATTCATCTGCTTGCATTAATCATTTCCCTCATCTACGTCTTTTTACTTATATCAATCTTATATTCACTTCAAACGTTATGAACACCACACCCATTAACTCTTAACAGTCAGCTTCATCTGTTTCAACCTGGCAATTTCAAATTACTTATATTTGTTTTTTAAATTTCTCCAAAATATATTTTTCTAATGAAGAACTCATTCGGAAATGTTGAATACATTTTTATCCTGTCATTCTGAATAAAAATTTCTATAAATTCATTAACCCACATTTTGTTTTGACTTCAACTTACACAAAAAAGGTGCCTCATTGGAGAGTAGAGATCATTGAGCCAGTTTAACAAACCATTATTATGGTAGTCTTCATTGGTTGCATCCATTTTGTAACCTTGTGGCAGACTAAAAGTAACTAAATGTATTTTAAAATTTTATTTGTAATAAAATGTGGAGTCTCTTGTTTTTGTTTTTATTTTAAATTTTTATATTGGATTGCATTTAAAAAATGTGGAAATGTTAAAGAATTTTGCAAATTTTGTAGCCTTTGCCAGACTAAAAAACCTTTTTAAAATATAGAATCTTTTAATTTTTGTTTTTAAATTTTTATTTTGGATTTAAAAAAATTAAAAAAAACAAACAAATTAAATGTGAAATTTCAATTAAAATTTCATTGTTGCATTGTCATAGCAATGTTGTCTGGCTGTGCTGACCCATTTTGAAAAAAAAATTGCCATTTAATGCAAATAAATGACTATAAAGATACTAATGGCAATTTCTTATGGGTGCCACCATTTTGGTTTTGATTGGATTCCCTGTTGTACAGACGAAACTAAACAACACCCCTAACTCACAAAATAATAAAAATATATGACAAAATATTTATTGTATGGTAGTATGTGCATAGTGGTTTTGAAATAGCACTAGACATTTGTTGGTATATAACAGAAACACTAAGGACTAATATTTCAGTGTCATAAAACTCTCTCTCTCTCTCTCTCTATATATATATATATATATATATATGTGTGTGTGTGTGTGTGTGTGTGTGTGTGTGTGCGTGTATATATGCTGAAATCAACCAATGTAATTTTTGTAAAGATATATCTTGAAAATTTATATATAATTTGATAACAGGTAATGTAATATTTGTAAAATATATATCTTGAAAATGTATATATATGTCAACAGCAGGCATTGTAATTTTTCTTAGATATATAAGTATGTTTTAAAAGCTTATATATAAATCGATAACAGTCAATATAAATTTTTTAAAGAGTTATAAGTACATTTTGAAAATGTATACATATATCTATTTGACAGCAGACAATGTAAATTTCTTAAAGACATAAAAGTATATTCTTAAATACCTACTGGTTTTACAGGAGATTGAATTAGAGCAAGACTCTTCAGTATTCCAGAACTCTCCTCAATATTCTTGCTGGTTTCTTGCCTTGTCTATTTATTTTTGGGGGAAACTAAAACCTGGTATCTTTTCAGAATAACACCTTTCTGAGCTGGAATGTAACACAGTCTTCCAAACATGATTTATATTTAGCATGTGGATGAAGGGTTAGAATATTTGCATTCCACCCATGAGATCTCAGTTTGAATTTACGTATGATTTGTCATAAATGTGACTTTTTGATGTTATCGACCTGAGAAGATAATCTGAGCAAGTGACACTGTCGAAAAGTATCCGAAAAACATGCCATAGGTTGATGCAAGCCTTGAGAGTGAAATTGGATAAGTAGAATTGGTCATTGATAGTTGTGTTAATGCAAAGTCGCAAGTCATTGTGACTTAGAGCTTGAGGTCACTAGTTTTATTCAAACTGCTGATCATGTCACTGTATGCACTGTCTCCCAGAAGATTAACTAATGTCCACCCAGCATCGGTGCAGTATAAACCACAGGTGTGTTCTGTGGGTATTGGACAAGCTCAAAAGTGCCTAAATTCCTCATATGCAAAATTATTCATGCACCTTTGGACTTGCATATACAGGTGATATAATAGTTAAAGGCTCAGAATGAGAAATAGGATAGCTGAGTTTCAATTCCACTTAGGATAATTACATACACATACATGCAAATACCCTTGAGAAAAGGATGAATCTATCTCTCCCTTAGCTATGGGTTAAATGGTAGAAATTGTACCTAGAAAAATCATTGTTATTCTTTGTTATGCGACCTAACCCATAATAACATAATGGACTATTCCATACGTAATAAATACTGCGCCTCAAGAGGAAGCAGGGAGTTCAGTCTGAAGTCGGACGACTGGTTGACCGGCTAATCGGTTGAACTCTCTGCCTTCGGGCGGGGAGGAACCTGATCGAGGCTACGCCGAAAGGCGGAGTCTCTTTCGACTGTGAACCCGTTTATACAGGTTCAAAGGGCATATTTTTGGCCGAGCCCACGGGCTTGGAGATTCCACGTTAAACCGGCCTTGTGCCACATGATGACCTCGTGTGTGTGTGTGGGGGGGTGTTACTAAATACCATTAAGTCTGTAAGTCTGGAGTGAGGTCCGTCAGAAGTCCGTCAGGAGTCTGTCAGTCAGTCAGAGTGAGCAAGTCAGTCAGCGAGTCAGTGAGTCGAGTCAGAGGCATTTCGGAACAGAGTCACGTTCAGACAATTACTACAAGACATTGGAATAGTGATACTGGTCGAGACTACATTGTTCTCCCTATTAAACCTGATTGTTCGTACTAACACTTCTACTTCTCTGTATATATTCCTGTTTGTAATATATCTGTGTTATTCAATATCCGTGTTCGAGTTCTTCTTTAGTAGTTCTACCTTGGACTATCACCGTGGTACAAGGAATTGGACCATAACATTCTCAAAAATTGATAATGCAATATTTGCTTGCAAAAAATATGGCCTTACAATCCAAAATATACTTCAACTTTAAATAACCACTAAAGTCTTGATATATTGTAAAAACAAATTAATCAATAAATATCTATCTTTATGTTATCTGGTTGTTCCACATATGTACATCCTAAGTGTATCAGGGTTGACTACCTGTTTACATGTCAGGGACAGCCACTGACTTTTTGAAGCAGTAACTTGAACTTGATTGCTATGAGGTCACCTTGCAGGTCACCCTTCTGATGCACCTGTCTTCTCTGATGCTCTGGTGTAATGCTGAGGGCAAAGTCTACTTTGGTATCTCCCAGGGTGAGGCCAGTACATTTTGGGGTCACCACAGATGAACTTCTTTTAGAAAAATGGTTCCTTATTGATATTAACTTCAAATTAGGCCATCTGGTATTTCCTGGTATAAAATACTACACACGTCTTTACATGATATGAGCAATCATGGCTCTCAACTTTTGATGGGGATACTAGTCTGAATGCCAGAAGGAATCATGACACTGAATATCCCTGAATTGTAGACAATGAAGAAGGTCAAAGAGTGCAGTGGCCAAAATGATAAAAAACCCCATTAAAGATGGGAATACTAGTCTGTATGGCTCATGGAATAAAGACACTGATTCATATCAGAATTTTTAGACAAAGAAGGTCAAAGAGTGCAGTGGCCAAGATGATAAAAACCCCAAAAGACAGTGTCAATGGAATAAAGCAAGATGATAAAAACCCCCATTAAAGACGGGAATACTAGTCTAAAGGAATAAAGACACTGATTCATATCAGTCAATGAAGAAGGTCAAAAGAGTGCATTAAAGACAGGAATACTAGTCTCTCATGGAATAAAGACACTGATTCATATCAGAATTTTAGACAATGAAGAAGGTCAAAAGGAAAAATTAATGGGCAAGATGATAAAAACCCCATTAAAGACAGGAATACTAGTCTGTATGGCTCATGGAATAAAGACACTGATTCATATCAAATTTTAGACAATGAAGAAGGTCAAAGAGGCAATGGGCAAGATGATAAAAACCCCCATTAAAGACAGGAATACTAGTCTGTATGGCTCATGGAATAAAGACACTGATTCATATCAGAATTTTAGACAATGAAGAAAGGTCAAAAGAGTGCAATGGGCAAGATGATAAAAACCCCCATTAAAGACAGGAATACTAGTCTGTATGGCTCATGGAATAAAGACACTGATTCATATCAGAATTTTAGACAATGAAGAAGGTCAAAGAGTGCAATGGGCAAGATGATAAAAACCCCATTAAAGACAGGAATACTAGTCTGTATGGCTCATGGAATAAAGACACTGATTCATATCAGAATTTTAGACAATGAAGAAGGTCAAAAAGTGCAATGGGCAAGATGATAAAACCCCATTAAAGACAGGAATACTAGTCTGTATGGCTCATGGAATAAAGACACTGATTCATATCAGAATTTTAGACAATGAAGAAGGTCAAAGAGTGCAATGGGCAAGATGATAAAACCCCCATTAAAGACAGGAATACTAGTCTGTATGGCTCATGGAATAAAGACACTGATTCATATCAGAATTTTAAAATGAAGACACTGATTCATATCATTAAAGAATTTTAGAATAAAGACAATCAGAATTTTAGAAATGAAGAAGGTCAAAGAGTGCAGTGGCCAAGATGATAAAAAACCCCATTAAAGACAGGAATACTAGTCTGTATGGCTCATGGAATAAAGACACTGATTCATATCAGAATTTTAGACAATGAAGAAGGTCAAAAGAGTGCAATGGGCAAGATGATAAAAAACCCCCATTAAAGACGGGATTACTAGTCTGTATGGCTCATGGAATAAAGACACTGATTCATATCAGAATTTTAGACAATGAAGAAGGTCAAAGAGTGCAATGGGCAAGATGGCCCCCAAGATGATAAAAAAGACACCCATATCATTTTTTAAAATGAAGAAGGTCAAAAAGAATACAAGATGATAAAACCCCCATTAAAGACGGGAATACTAGTCTGTATGGCTCATGGAATAAAGACACTGATTCATATCAGAATTTTAGACAATGAAGAAGGTCAAAGAGTGCAATGGGCAAGATGATAAAAACCCCCATTAAAGACGGGAATACTAGTCTGTATGGCTCATGGAATAAAGACACTGATTCATATCAGAATTTTAGACAATGAAGAAGGTCAAAGAGTGCAATGGGCAAGATGATAAAAACCCCCATTAAAGACGGGAATAAGATGATGGAATAAAACACCCCATTAAAGAAGAAGGTCAAAAAGTGCAGTGGCCAAAATGACAGGAATACTAGTCTGTATGGCTCATGGAATAAAGACACTGATTCATATCAGAATTTTAGACAATGAAGAAGGTCAAAAGAGTGCAATGGGCAAGATGATAAAACCCCCCATTAAAGACGGGAATACTAGTCTGTATGGCTCATGGAATAAAGACACTGATTCATATCAAATTTTAGACAATGAAGAAGGTCAAAAGTGCAGTGGCCAAGATGATAAAAAAGACACTGATTCATTAAAGACAATGAAGAATAAAGAGTGCTAAATGTAAAAACCCCATTAAAGTACTAGTCTGTATGGCTCATGGAATAAAGACACTGATTCATATCAGAATTTTAGACAATGAAGAAGGTCAAAGAGTGCAGTGGCCAAGATGATAAAACCCCCATTAAGGACGAATGGCTCATGGAATAAAGACTTCATATCAAATTTTAGACAATGTCATGGCAGTGGCAAATGGAAACCCCCATAAAGACACTGATTCACTGATTCATCAAATTTTAGACAATGAAGAAGGTCAAAGAGTGCAATGGGCAAGATGATAAAAAACCCCATTAAAGACGGGAATACTAGTCTGTATGGCTCATGGAATAAAGACACTGATTCATATCAGAATTTTAGACAATGAAGAAGGTCAAAAAAGAGTGCAATGGGCAAGATGATAAAAACCCCATTAAAGACAGGGCTCATGGAATAAAGACACTGAGTCAGAATTTTAGACAATGAAGGGTCAAAAAGTCAAGGAAAAAACCCCCATTAAAAAGAATAAAGACACTGATTCATATCAGAATTTTAGACAATGAAGAAGGTCAAAATACTAGTCTGTATGGCTCATGGAATAAAGACACTGATTCATATCAGAATTTTAGACAATGAAGAAGGTCAAAAGAGTGCAATGGGCAAGATAGTAAAAACCCCCCCATTAAAGACGGGAATACTAGTCTGTAATGAATAAAGACACTGATTCAAAAATTTTAGACAATGAAGAAGGTCCCCAAGATGAAAAACCCCATTAAAGACGGAATGGCTCATGGAATAAAGACACTGATTCATATCAGAATTTTAGACAATGAAGAAGGTCAAAGAATGGGCAAGATGATAAAAACCCCCCATTAAAGATGATAAAAAAGACCCATTTTTAAAATGAAGAAGGGTCAAAAGGGCATGGCTCATGGAATAAAGACACTGATTCATATCAGAATTTTAGACAATGAAGAAGGTCAAAGAGTGCAGTGGCCAAGATGATAAAAACCCCCATTAAAGATGGGAATGGCTCATGGAATAAAGACACTGATTCATATCAGAATTTTAGACAATGAAGAAGGTCAAAGAGTGCAGTGGCCAAGATGATAAAAACCCCCATTAAAGATGGGAATACTAGTGTGAATGCCTCATAGAATAATGTCACTGAATATCCCTGAATTTTAGACAATGAAGAAGACCAAATAATGCAATCGATTAGATAATAAAGACATCAAATATTGGAATACTAAGTCTGAATACATCATAGAATAATGTCACTGAATATTCCTGAATTTTGGGAATAAAACGAACTAATGCAATGATTAAAATAAATAGTATATTTATTTTCTTTAGAGTGATAAGTGAGTCATGAGCAAAATGTTCGTTAGGGATATTGATATCAGTGTGAATAAATGTCCGTTTTGGCAGTTGGAAGTCAGACCACGATAGGGGTAGTAGTAATGTCAGAAATTAGGTCAGATGTCAATTTACTCTGTTTTCTTTTCAGCCTAGAAACAGGGTGGAAATGTCAGTAGCCGATGACCTCTTAACTACTTCTTCACATGTCACGCATAGATGCGTTCTTTTGTACCGTCCTCTCCCGGTGTCGATCTGGTCTCCTCTGTCGTGTGAAGTTTATATTCTTTTTAAATAAGCTCGATAATTTTAGCGTGAACATCAAAAAGCCTCTTTTTGTCATTTTTTTTGATTGGCCAAATTATTTTATTTTCCGATGTTCCTTTTTTTTTCCCCTAACGGAAGTTATGCATGGAGCCTCCTGAGTTTTGTAATTTTTTAGTCACAAATTAGTAGGCTCTGATGCTGCAAACTTCCGGTGTTTTTGGCTAGGCTGAGCGTTTTCTTCGTTTTCCTTTTTTTATTTGAGGGTTTCCTTCTCGTAGGTTGAGAGAAGTACAGAAAGACAAGCTAGGGGCTGGGGGAGAATTTTCGAAGGAAAACGCGAATGCCTTATTTTAATTTGAATTCCTTTTATTTTTTGTTTATATATTTTATTTTTATCAGGATTCACTACAACCTCATAGAATAATGTCCCTGAATAGCACTGAGCTGTAGACAATGAAGAAGGCCATAGAATATACATCATAGAACAATGTACATCTCTAAATATATAAAACTTTCTTTTGAAAGTATTCTGTCGTATCCACGACAATATCAAACACAATATTTATAAACCAATCACACTCAAGAAAATACTTACATCTTAAGACACACCAATAAAATCATAGAATACAAATCAGAAAGTTCATCATGATTTAGGTAGATACCGCCAAAATATCGTGCGGACGTAGTAGAAGACATACCACGTGGCTTTTTAGGGCCAATTAGGGAGAAAAAATAATTTAATTCTAGAGCCGATTTCGTTACGAAAAAGTTTATAAAACACACGGAATCCAACCCCAAACAAGATACGCACAGCTGTTACCAAGTTCCACGCCACTCTTGCTTATGATCATCATGACCACATGCTAAAAGCGACAGCGTTGACAAACTTCAGACTACAGCAACACCGCTAAACAGTAAGAAACAATTTCTATCTCTTTTATCCTCTTTACTATGAACCACATGCACACGTGTTGACTTTTTCATATAAACCCACATATAACAACATTTCATTGTTCTTCACATACGTACACAAAGACAATTTATATTTTATTTCAGAACTTTATCAAGCCAAACAAAAAGACATTACTTTCCAGTCTATCACCAACTGCTTGTATTCTTGTCGTTATATTAAATTAATGTTTATTTGTTGAAACTATGTTGTCTTTTTTACTGAATTTTATTCTTTCAATGAAAAATCATGTGATTATTCTAGACGGCCGAATTACGAGCAACCACGCAAACAATATTTTGCTATTGTATCGAATCCCAGCACTCCGAATTTTAACATTCAACGAAAAAGCGAGTAGAAGGATTCCTTCAATCCTTCTAATGCTAGTAAAAATGCAATGTATATGAAAACTATAGAAAAGCCTGGTTTTATGTTAATGTATTGCAATTCCAAATGTCCATGTGGTGTTGCTATCAGTAGGTATTTTTTGTATGTCTCAAGTAAACCAATTTTTATTATCCATAATGCATGCAATCTTATGAATGTTTTGCTGCAAAGAAATCCGGAAGTAATAATTATACTTGTGGTTAGTGTGTCTGCTACAGAAAGAAAATAACGGCATTAAATCTTCATTAAACCATGGAGGCTGTGGACATTGACCAGATTAAGGTCATTGCTGATGTAAGTGAAATAGTACAGCTGGTGAAAGGCAATGACGTGTAATTCATTCGCACTTTTGCATGATTTTATTACTGACCAGATGTTTGAGTAGAGTTTGAAGCTTTTATGAAAGAAGTTGTAAATTTCATTAATGGCTGTGTTTATTATTTTTGTTTATTTTTTATCTGAATAAAGTAGAATTCAGTTCGTCATTTGGAAAGTAGGTGTGTTATCTTTTTAGAAGTACAATAAAAATGTAATTAAGTAGCTTAGAGTACCAGTGTGAAGGTTGACATTTTTTTACAGTAATCTTCACCATGTACAAGGCCCAGGGGCCACTTGGGGTAAAGGGTTACGTTAGGGGGTAGTTTGTACTGATAGGCGGGAAAGATAACAGTTAACGTTAAACTTGAACAGGTCAAGATTGTAGCGACCATGAAAACACCCTCTTGGGGGTCGGTTCCACAGAGCAGTCGGTTGCGGCAAGAAGATGTTCAAGTGGAACTTGCATCTCACTGATGGAATACGAAGGGAATGTGGCAAAACCTACAATGTAAATGGCATGGCGGACCCTTGCCGTGAAGGTTAGAACTAGTGGAACCAAAAATGTAGTTCATCCGAGTACTTTCCGTGAAAGTAGCGATAGAACAGCAAGAGGGCTGACCCGCCCCGCCTGTGGGAGTGAGGTTGGAATGTGGAAAACAATTCGTCACCCATATTGGAAGATAAAACTTGAGAGCAAATGATAAATATTAGTTCGGGATAAATTGTTTGTAATGTTTTAAGTAAATTTCAAAGACAATTATTTTGTACATCGATTTATTCAACTAAATATGTTCTACTTTTGTAGAATCCTAATTCTACATCTTTACGAATTACTAAACATAGCTTGTTCAATTCCTGTGCAAAAAGTGGATCACAGCGATGTTTTGAACAGATCCAACTTCACACAAATTTTTTGAATATTCGAGTTCTAATTGGTCAACAAAAATACAAGTAGGCGTTCCTATACACCCACGCACAATTTTTTTTTCATCGTGTGATCAAGTTAAAATCTTTAGTGCCAATTTCTCTGCAGCCTACCCAAGTAAATAAATACAGAATAACTAACTCACTTTGCAAGTGAGCATTGTATTTTCAAACTATTTGCTACACGAGCCTATGTCACTTTATCTGAAGTTTTCAAAGTTACTTGCGAACATATGAAAAACTTCCAGAAATTTCACTCACTCATCAATCCATTCACCCAGCAGCTCATAATCATTCCTGTTAGTGGATAAACATTGCAATTTCATTCAAACAAAGCAAAAAACTTTTCGGCAACGAAACCATCTTCCGAACTTTCACGAACATTCCGACTTCAAGTCTCATCAAGAGTAGTCAAATGAAGATGACTTTATTCGAACTAAATGTACACAATTAATGTGAATTTATTATTTGACACAAACTCTTTAATTTTCTTATCAACAGTTTATTACTAAGTCCTACTTTGTGAAACTTTCATCACCAATTTTGCAACACTTAACCTCTCAGTTAAAAACACGCAGCCCAAATTTATTTTTTCAACAATAAGACCCGACATAACAAGTCCTCCACAATTTCTTCCCTTACTTTTTGCCATTTTTGAAGCAGTGTGGTCATCTTTAAGTGATAATATTTCATCACAGTTCTTTTACCGCCAAAATCTGTAATCCAACAGTTTCTTTTCTCCCACATATCACCTGTGGAATTCCCTTCCATTTACTTGATTCCCTGATAACTACAATCGTTAAAAAAAATTAAATCCAATGTTAATCGTCATATTCTGTCTTCTTCCATTTTTTGTCCTTTCCTCAATCCTCCCTATTCTTAGTCTTCTCTTTCACTTTCACTTTCTCTAACCCCCTACGCACTAGTGTCATTTCCCGCCTTGCTTGGGGTGGAATGATTAAAAAAGAAAATAAAAGAATATGTGTTCACTTTGCTCCTAGACAAGCAGTAGGATTTTTGATTCCCAGAAAAACAACAGACGTAAAAATTTGACAATTACAAAACCAAGAAAAAACAATCTCCAATCTCATTACCGATTACGCAGTTTAGTGATCAAAAGAATTCGGGACTGATACATTCAAGTAATCTAAATAAAAAAAAATACATAATACAAACAAATAATCATATAACTAAAAACATTTATGTACTGCGCCGCATACCACAATTTATAACACATCAAACACATCTGTAAATTTATTACCAACATATAATTACATAAAAAGGATTAATGTCTCAACTCAATATCCGGTTGTGTTTTCTGTTACATTTTTTCCCTCACAATTCATTTTCAGCCTTAACTCTGCTACAATTTGAAATTTGATAAAGTTAAAGTTAAAGTTGCCGCAACTTGTCTAGCGTTACAGATCAGATTAGACACTAAGTTCGTTCTCAGTGTGCAGCTTCTTCCAGTCAAACATGTGTGGCTTAAAAATAACCCTTGTGTCATATCGTTACCCACGAAAAAGTATAAGAAATCAAATCAGGTATTTACTGGGGTTTTTCATTTTCCTTGGTCGTCTTCTCTGTGAGTTTTCTTTTTCTTGCGGGTAGAGTTGTCGAATCGATGATTGACGTTGGTCATAACACCAATCATTCAGCCTTTAGCGTTGCAGGTCAAACCAGACATCAGGTTTGTTCTCAGGGTGGCGCTTCTTTCACTCAAACGCTTGTGGTTTAAAAATAACCTTTCGGTCATATCGTTATCCACGAATTTAGAACAATGAGAATTTGTAGCAGTAAGCAGATTTTATTCTCGGGTTGTAACCTACTGCTATAGACGAGCGAAGCCGAGATCAAGCGTAGGTGAGGCGGGAGGTTAACAGTTTAATGGGCGTCTTCCCTTTCTCGGAGATCTTGTCCCTCTAGGCTTTTTGTAGGTAGTGACCACTGTCTTATAGAAAACATTGTTGCCTTGCAATCTTTGTCTCAAAAGTAATTTATCTTCATTTCGCGACTTTCTTTGTCTGAGCCACTTGTCATGGTCCTTGGGAGGGCTACTTCACTTAGCCATCAGCGCAAATAAATGTCTGAAATCATTTTTGTGACAGCTCAGATGTTTTCCATTTAACAAGATACCGGCTGATAGTGACATTGATGCATCCACCCCCATCTTAAAAAAAATGTTTTTAAATATTTTTTCTTGCTCTCTTATCTCTCGCTTGTTATAGCAATATTTAGGGTTTATAACATACACAAAAAAATCAACAAATAAATCAAATGAACAATTTCGACAATACGGGAAATAAAATAAATATAATTTCAGTGAATGTCCCTTGAAAAAGAAAAAGTGTTCGTATGTTAAAAGAAACTATACACAAAAATAAAAATAACTTTGCATCCATTTGATGTGCCGGAGTTAGCTCCTCCTTAGCTCCTTATCCTTTCAACAGGGGTCTCTCTTCCCAGACTATAAATACTCGCTGACCCTTCGCCTCTTCCTCTTTTTCCCTCAGGCCTTTGGGCCGCCATCTTGAGGTAAATCTTTTCCTCAGGCTTCGGACTTATACCACCTCGCAGATGTGAACGCTCACAGATACAGCGTTTCCCAAATGCTGGGAACACGCTAAGAACAATACATGTACGTACGAACACTCACCACAACACACACACACATAATATTCACCACACACACACTCGGTCCATGTCACTTGTAACCTTTTCTTGTTATTAATACATATATTTGTTTTTACATATATTTATCGGTCTTGTGTTTATTTTCTTTGCCTTCTTTGGACTTAAAGTCCAACTTTCTCATGTAGTTGGACCGGCTAGCAGGAAAATATTAACCCACGTGTACTCATCTACTTATACTCAACATCGCCGACACGGTCCTCTACAGATGACATTATGAGGATTTTTTTTCAGAGGGTAAAGATTATTCTCTTTTTCTTTTCTTCTCTTTCAAACATTTATATTTTAAGGTGTGCATCAACTGTCTGTATAGTGTTCTTATCATGTATTCTTACACTGGGGCATGGGAATTCGTCTAACCGACATTAATATTTCGGATCCGTTTCCCAGTGTCCGTTCAATTTTATTGGAATCCTCTTTGACTTTCATCACGGACCTGTTATGGTCTAGAATGATGATGATATTTCATCATTCTAAAAATATCCTTGCTATCAGTGATGATAAAAAATAAGGATATTTCATCATTCTAAAAATAACTTTCTCATCAGTGATGATAGAAAAGAAGGATATTTCATCATCTTAACCCTCATCATTATAAAACGACCATTCCACCACAAGAGGGTCAGTAGAGTAGAGTAGAAAGCAGTAGAGTAGACAAGGGTATCTATAGCAGTAGTCAGTAGATAAGTAGCAGTACACAAAAACATTGTCTAGCCAGAGCTTCAGGAAGATCGAAAACAGACGGTTTTAAAAGTCATCGACACAAACGAAATTCTAGGAACCAAACCAAGTAAGCACTGATTTTTAAACAAAGAGACACTGAGGCGAATGAAGAAAACAGTAACCAGCGAGTAAATTCAAGCTCTCCCAGCTGGTATTTCAACCTTGAGTCGTTACTTCTTGAGTTCTGTCTCCAAATCACACTAACTGCCCGTTCTTGCCGTCAACCGTGAACGTCCCTCGAAGAACTCCCCGACTCGGAAAAAAGTAGTTGTTTTTATAGTTGTTCATATACCCATAATCCCTTGCGTCTTCACGTGATCCCATAATTCATTGCGTCCATGTCCCATAATGCATTACATCGTTATTGCATAAAAATGCGATGCCAGTCCCCCCTCATTCTTTTACGTTATCTGGCCGAGGATGGATTACGGCAGAGCGGTAAGTGCTTTTTTTTCTCTCCCTCATTTCAACTGCAGTAGCTTTACATGCTAAGCAAATACGGGCTCTTTTTTTGGCAGGGACAAGGCAAGTCGCGACCAGTTGTGCTCGTCCCAGGTTCTGTCTCATGTCCGCCACAGACACTGAGAACATTTTTACACACACCATACCTATATTCTGTAATTCACCTTACAAAAAGAAAATACAAATTCTTGTTATTTATGCCAACATGTGTCTCAAGTTTTTATTCTTGTTATTGCTGTATGTTTTATGCATTTTAATTTCTGTCATTAATACCAAACCCATTACATTACAAAACTTTTAAATTAAGCCCATTAATAATACACTAATCAGACGAACTTTGATATTTTTCAATTCCGTCTTGATTCCCCTCATCAGACAGACTGATTTTTTTCACACCTGTCTTCCTTCTTAAACATAAAAAAAAATTTATCCACTGTGCCATGTGTCCTCAAGGACACATGGCACAGTGGATAAAGGCATTAGTTAGATCCAGTGACAAGACCCAAAGAGTGTGAGTTCAATACCTGGTTAAGGCAGTGGAGAACTTTCAGGGGAAAATTAACAGGAGATAACTGATAACTGACATCCATTAAACATGGCACGTGGAACTAGAACAGTCTACCCCAGTGATCGAAATAAGGGGTTCAGTTCGACATTCCAACCACCTGAAGAAGGCTGGAGCGTACAATGGCCAAAACGTTGTAATAAATATGGCGACAAAGATGAGGACAATAGTCTGAATAATGTAAATAATGTACATAATACCTCATCTCAGAAATATAGACAGATTAAAAAAAAACTTTCAATCTGAATATCCCCAACTACCACTTCTCTCTGTAGAATCATATTTGTGTTGCTTCAAGTCTCTTTTTCATCTGAGAAGAAATTATCCAGTATTCACAGCTATATAGGAGGACCCATATTATATAACAGTTCAGTAATCTTTTTCTTAGTTTCTGATGATATTTTCCTTTTTCTTAATACTATGCTTAGCTTTTAGAAGGCTTCTTTTGCTATCTCAATGCACCTTCAGATTTTAGTGTCACACAGTGTGTCCTCTATTAAAACACTTCCCTCAAATTTAAATTGTTATACTCGTTTGATTTTGGTATCTCCAATTTGTCAAGTGATAAAAGTGAAAGAGTGCGCATAATAAATGATAGACGGAAAAAGAGACAGACAAAAAGAAAAAAATGAAAAATCTGCTCACAACGGAAATAATAGGGCTACTAAATCAGCAAGAAATTCAGGTACAAGATGGAGGATGCAGATGGATGGAAGGAAGTTAGATTAATAAATATGCAGCCAAAACGAAGTGGAAAATATCAAGGCTAAGAGACTGTTCATAGTTTTCCACTGTCAACTTTAAAGCAATATATGTCAAATTAGGGTAGAATTTATGAATTGAAATATGAACCATTAGAATCTCTACATTGTTGCCAACAATAAACAAATCTATTTATTCCATTTACACTTTTTACATTGTTTCAACTCTTTATTGTCACATTCACAATGTTTCAGCTGTTGTATGCTGCCGTCTTCTTTAGGTAATATTTGTTTGAATTTCAAACTGAACCCAGAATATTCAATCTGTATGTTGGTGTTTATGAAGATGGTTTCAATGATGTTTGTGCAAAAAATTGAATTTTTTCATCTCTGTTGTAAAATTTTGTGAAGTTTTTGATTTGATGAGCAATTTACCAACAGTTTCCTATTTAATGGAATAAATCATTTGAACATTCTTTTTTTCTGTCTTTAATTTCACAGCTTAAATTAAACAAAAATAAACAATGAAAACAAAAGCAATCAAGTGAAATTTGCACTTTTGAAGCTATCAATTCCACTCGGTATGTTTTCAATAATGCAATACAGAACAAAATCAAAATATAAGCCAGGTTGTAATTTTATAAAAATGTATATTCCATAGGAATAAAATAACAAAAGTTTGATTGTAGAAAGGTGCACCTTCTGTTGACCAGAGAGTCCACATGAAACAAGTACTACTTACATGGCCAACTATAGAGAAGTCATCTAAGTGAATGAAAAGGAAGAGAGTTTATTTTGGCAACATGAGTTTATATAGGAACTAGTCAGCTACTGTTGCTATTAACCTGCTGGCTGCTGCTGCTAGTACTATATCTTTTCTACAACCAACTGTCTATGTCAGGGGGCCTAACTTGCTACACTTTAAAATGAAATATTATAAGTACATAGTTAAATAATAGCTTATTTGAAAATAAGCCTCGAAGTTTAAAATTACAAAACCGCAATTATTTTACTGCCAACATAAAAACTCTACTTCACTTTGGTTCACAAAGAGGACATTTTTCTACAGCATGGAAACAAAAGAATGAACCAAACAAATAAATAATAGAATCAGTTAATTCAATTGGGAGATTCTTGCAAATTTTCTCTTCTCATCTCTTCAAATCTCAAGAGCACTTTATAGCAATGGTAAAGAAGAGCCCAATATAGTTTTTTTTAAGGCAATAATAATAAGTGTTTTTTGTCATTGATAATATGTCAGAGCCATACTCCCTCAATTTTCTAAAATCCCAACAGAAAGTCTTCACTAACAACTTGTAAATCATTAAAAATTACAAACCAACAAAGGCCTGTCTGGGAAATCATTTCTATCTACACACCTGATATTCAAAATTGTCTCATATTTTAACCAAAAATTGAATAGAATTATTTCTTAACCAATGAAAAGCTTTCAAAAAATTAAAGAAACACATCTACCCACTCAACTTTCATGGAAGCCATTCTTTTGAAAGAAAACAGCAAAGCTATGCACAGAGTGACCAGAGTGTCATGTCAATTCATTCAAGCTGAGAAGTGCCCCCCTTTACTGCAATGATATGGAGAAACGTGATATTACCTAATACTGAAGAAGAATTACTTAATTAATAGCTGTTAACAGTAAGAAAGAACTTTTTCAATTTGACTTTCATTTGTATATTACTTGTTTTTATTACTTTCAGATGAACTCAAAAGCTCTACCTTGTTTGAAAGTATTTTATTTCAGGGACATTTTTCCTTCAAGTTGAATTCATACAAAAATGCATTTTCTTCTTTACATGCAAAATAAAGGAACTTTACTAAACAAACTTTATTTCAACATCTTTCTTTATTGTTTGAATTCTAAAATTGCAGATATTATATGTAGGTAAATAAATTTGTTATTTATGAAAGATCAATGTAAATTGTTTTTCTATTTTGCCATCCAACTACAAATATTGAAAAGGCCAATTTCTTAGTAGACATACAGCAAACATGTGAATGAGATTTTTTTCACTGTTGTGGATTCCAGGTTGAAATCATGTACCAATAAATAACAAACACCAAGAATGAATATATGGAAATAATGTATTAATGTAATAATACAACTGGCAAAGCAGGTTAGTAGTTCCAAGAATACGGGTTAGTAGCAAAATATATATACAGTCTTTGGTATTGAAGTATCGCTGTATGACTTCTTACTGAGTCTACATGCTCGCTCACTGTGACTCCTACAACGCTGTTACCTCACTCTCACTCTTCCGGTTACCTACAACCTTTTACTCTATCACTCTGGACTTGACTCGACTCCTCAGTTTTGCTCTCGGGTCTTCACGTAGCCGTAGTATATGTATATACTGGGTGAGTCCATTTGTGTAAAAAGGGGAGAATGCCTCAACATTCACTTAAAACCATTAACTCTGTTAAAATTTAGCACCCTATATGTCACCATACAAAGCAATCTTCTAACCTTAAAAATCAAATCCCAAAATAGGGAGTTGTCATATACTCCAGTGAATATAAACTGTAAACCTGTGGCTTATGGTAAGTTGTTGGCATGGGAAATTTTTATAATAAGTTAACCCTGCCTTGGTAACTATCAGCACAAATATTTACTACTGAAACAACTTAATTTACATTATTATAATAAAATAATAAAAGTATAGTGTAATAAAAGTACTTTTACCTTATAGAATGTGCTATGATTACACAACAATAATAAAAACATATTCATCAAGAAAGAAATCCAAAACTAGTCTTGGGTGCATTGAGAGTGCTTTGCCAGACAGAGTGTTCAGGAAAAAAGATATTCATAGTAATAATTCTAGGAATAAACTGGTAATCAAAGTTTAGTATACTAGCCAGTTCTTGTCAATACGTGGGGAGGTGCAAGTTCTCACTTTGTTATTAGCATTATCCAGGGTAACATTATTAGAATCCAGCTATTACAAAACCCCACCATGACCCCACCAATTACCTGTAAAAGAAAAAAATATGAAGTATATTTCAAATTGAAAGAGGTGGGGGTGTCTTGTATGTCTTTAACTTGAAAATTTGTCGTTTGTCTTATACACCCAGTCACTTTGTATATATATGGTAACTCTTTAGCTAAGAATGGTGCCTATTCTTAATAGATAAATTTATTCTTCTTTGAAAATGCAAAATTTCTTTAAAATAATTGAATGACATTAATCTTTAAAAGACTAATTAGAAGAGAGAGAAGTTCATTTGGTCTGAATAACATTAGACTACAAGTTAATTTGGAGACCAGGCTGAATATATTACAGTTTGGCTTGAAAGTTTTCATATTTGCCAGATATTGCAATTTCAAATTACCAATTATTTCAATTAAAAATAAAAAAAATTACTTTTTTAATTCCTTGGAAGTCTGCAAAAGGTACTTGTAGTAGTTCTTTACTGAGAAAGCTAAAAACTTCTTGGAGGATAGAATTATGAAATTTATTGAAATACATTAAAAATTGTACAACAAAATGGTAAATATGTCACAATAAAGCTAATGCTGAAAATGAAAAAAAAATCATTTTTATTTCACAAACCAAAGAAACCTTTTTTTTATATCCAAACCAATAATTGTAGAATGAATGGGATTGATCTCTTATAAATATCTATAAACTTAAACAATGAAACACACCCAGCTCTGTTGTTGCGATAAATAGTCAATACTATAAATATTAAAATAATATATAATCCTTTCATCTTTATCTTGAAGTTTTGCATTAAATTACATCAAAGAAAGAAAAAAAAGGAACTATTATCAGAATTTGTTGCTTCTTTTGAAGATATCTTTATTCATCAAAATTATATGGAGATATCAATATTTTACAATCCAATATCCTTTGATGAATGATTCAATTTTTTTGATGAGGAAATACCTGCAGTAATAAATGCTTTGTTGGCAAATTTTCCTTGTCATGGTTTATATATTTTGAAACTTCCCTTCAAAATTAAACACATCTTGCAGACTGAAATGCTTACAGGGGTTATTCTGTGAAAACTATGTCAGATTCTATTATGCAAATTAATATTTTCAAAATAAAAATTGAATTTGTAACATCACGTAAAAATGATCAGTCAAATATCAAAAGTTTATTTATTTGGCATGGGCACATGGCTAAGTGGTTAGAACATCGACATTCTGACCATGAGACCCGAGTTTAAATTTGACCATATTCAGTTTGTCAGAGGAGCTAACTTCCTGATAATGTTTTTTTTTTTTTTTTAAGCATTACGCCCCAAGCAAGGCGTGAAGCCACTAGGATGCAGGGGGTTGCAGAAGATTTGGAGCAAGAGCAGATAGGAGTGATAGAAGAAAGGATGAGGAGAGGGATAGTGGATAGATCAAGGTAACTGGAGATGTCGATTGACATTACATTTGAATAGTTGGAGATTATAGCTCTCAGGGAAACAGTAATTGGGAAGGGTGTTCCACAGGCGAGATTTGCGAGGTATGAAGCTGTTGGAGTAGAAGAAATGGTTACATTTAAAAGTTTCTACAGTGTAAGAGTGGGAGCGGGATGCCAGCCTCATAGGGCGCTTGAATTCATGGAGTCTGGGAACCAGTGAAAGCAGCTCATTGGAGCAATTACCATGAAAGTATTTGTAGAAAAGACAGAGAGAGGCGATGGCATGTCTGTGAACGAGCAACTGTAGACGAGATGCCAGACCAGGGCCAATTATATTACATATCCGTCTCTGGATCTTGTCAAGAACTCCGAGGTAAACAGAAGGTGCCCCAGACCATATATGGCAGCAATACTCCATGCAAGGGCAAATGGTTGATTTGTATATTTGAAGTATCGATTTCGGATAGAAAAATTTCCTGGTGCGGCACAGAGAGCCAACTTTCCTCGCGGTGGACGAAGCAATTGACTCAATGTATTTGTTCCATCTCAGGTCAGCAGTCAACGTGAGACCGAGCAGACGCAGAAAGTTGATCTCAAGAAGTTGACTATCAGACATTCTAATGGGGGGCAGGGAAGGATCTCTATGGTGATTAATAGAGAGTAGTTTAGTTTTTGAAGCGTTAAAGTTGACCAGTCAATTCATGTCTGAATTAACAACCGATTGAAGGTCCATTTCAAGACGCAGAGCCAGGTTAGTTTTGTCACCAACACTAGATTTGTTTTTGAGGCAGGAATAAATTGTAGTGTTGTCCGCGTAGATGCCAACTTGGGAATCTATGGCATCAGGAAGGTCATTGATGAAAATAAGGAAAAGAGTGGGGCCAAGGATGGAGCCTTGGGGAACACCTGCGTTCATGGGATAGGAACTGGAGGAGAATCCGTTGGGAACAACCTTCAATTCACGGTTTGACAGGAATGATTGTATTAGGTCAAACAATTGACTTGTAATACCATAACCCTGGAGCTTGCGAAGAAGGCCGGCATGCCAAACCCTATCAAATGCTTTGGAGATGTCTAGGGCCATGGCACGAGCCTCACCGTTATTTTGAAGGGCTTGGTAGACGGTTTCAGTGATGACCGTAAGCATATCAGCTGTAGATCAGGCGTAGCAGAAACCATATTGCTTGTCTGAGAGTAGATTATGGGATGTAAGGTGGTTAACCACTTCGGCATTGATTAGGGCTTCAAAGACTTTGTCGAAGAGGTGTAGGAGATTAATAGGACGGTAATTAGAGGGGTCAGAGTTTGTTCTAATGCCACGGATGTTGGAGAATGAAATGTTGAGGGGTTTAGGTGATTTTTGAGGGGCTGGTTTAGGTTTACTTTTTTTGGTTCTTTTGAGTCTTCATGTGGAGTAATTGTTGGAAGATGAGAAGGCCTGAAGTAAGAGAAGCAGATGGTTTTCAATCGCGACATGAGCAGAGAGGAGTTGGCACAGCCGGCATCATAATGTACTGGAGGTGACTGCAGGGACACCTTTCCATGCGCGTCACGGCACTGCAAACACCCCAGTATTATACAACTGTTGATCAGAGTGGCCGCTCAAGACGCTATGCAAGAGTTAGGGCTCCTAACTACCAGTCGGAAACAGCAACCAGTGAACTGTCAACCATGTACCCTCAAAATGAAGAGGCAATGCCACAGACTGCACACGTCATGGGAGAAACACATCAGCACTAGTAAAGAGGCCAGAGAGAGAGAGAGAGAGAGAGAGAGAGAGACAGAGAGAGTACCTAGAACCCCTTCTTAGATAAGAAACAAGGTGTGAGCCTCTGCTCATGTCCAGGAGAAGGGGGAGAAGTGTTGACCGAGCAGTAGGAGGGTTTACCTACACCTATTAAAAATAAAACACATACAACAACGACAAAAAACAAACAGAGGGATAAGGGCGTGGAAGTAGTTGACAGTGTCCAGGCTGACACTTGGTGTGTGTTCAGGGGGATAGGATGGAATTTATTAGTATTTTATCCTTACAAAACACTAAGTTTTAACTCAGTATAAGTCCCATTGTTCTATTCTAAAGAGAGAAATGAAAAAATATGATTATCCACTTTTTTGTGGATATGGCATAAATGCTAGCTCACTTGTGGTAATGGGTGATATTGGTAGTCTGCATGCATTCTGATGGTCACCAGTGAGTGTTCGACGTTGTTGGCCAGAGATAATGCCATCATATAGAACCATTGAGAAGTGCTTGAAAACCATACCATGGACATGTAGATGGAACTGTTTGTAACCAAGGGCTTGAGTATACTGGCCTTGTGCAAACTGTTGATCATGCCAGATTATGTGCTCTCTCCAAGAAACTATATCTATGGTCCATTCAATTTTCAATTTGCCATAGGAGGTGACTTCTTGATAATGTTGGCTTGGGCATGTGACACTATTGAGAAGTGCCTCAATGTGGAGAAGTAGATGGAACTTTTTTTTAATCATTTGACCCCAAGCAAGACAATAAAGCCACTAAGACACAAGGGGTTACAGAGTGTGAGAGAATATGAGAAAAAAAAACATTAGTAAGGAGAGAGTACAATAAAAGAACAGGAATTGCAAAGACAGAAAATAATGATTGACATTGCATTTAAATTTTTGAAGATCAAAATTGATTGTGAAGCAAGAAATCAGAAGCGAGAAGAAGTGTGATAGAAGTGTTCTGTTAGCATAGAACTTAGTTATATCTAACTATTTCAATTGTAAAATGATGAGACATTACCACAAATTTAGTACCGTGCTTAAATTCATAAAGTCTAGGTTCCATAGAGGAAAGTTCATCAGAACAATTACCATAAAAGTATTTATAGAAAAGGTGCAGGAAAGCTACATTATGGTGGTGGGAAAGTGACTGAACCTGAGATCCCAGGTTATGACCAATAACATTGCAGATTCTTCTTTGTATTTTAATCGAGATTCTACATAGCAAAGTACCAGACAAGGTGTGGCAGCAATATTCAATGCATGGATGGATATAAATATAACTTATAAATGTGTAATATAGATTTTGGGAAGAAAAATTGCTTAGCATGACACAATGAGTCAAATTTCCTAGCAGCAGACCTAGCAATTGATTCAATATAATTTTCCCACTTTATGTACAAATTAAAATCTGTTCATGGCTATCTTAGCACAAGGTCACAAGCCTTTGTGACCAAGGGTTTGACCATACTAGCCTTATTCAAATTGTTGATCATGTACTTTCTCCAAGAAACTATATCTCTAAGGTCCTTTCAGTGTAGTTGCTACATAATCTACAGGTTGGGTTTGTGGTCATTGCCGAAACATAAATGTGCCAAAGCAGGCACCTGCAACAGGGATTGTCTAACCCTCTAACAGAGAGGCACACTTGGATATGAGTGGGCAGCCAGACAGACATGAGCAGCCAGTTCAGTAGGGTGTTGCTATTTAGCATACCGTGGGGAAAATAAGTATCCCCTGCTGATTTTCTGAGTTTACCACCTTACAAAAGTAGGAACAGTCAATAATTATCAGCGAAAGTGAGAGATAGAATATAAAAAAAAATTCTAGAAAATCACATTCTATTAATTTTTGAACATTTATTTCTTTTTTATTGAAATTGGTGTTTCTCCCATTTTCTTATTATTGAATCAACAGTTGACTCCTTCTCACCTAGCTGCTTGCCAATTGTCTTGTAGCCCATTCCAGTCTTGTGCAGGGATACAATTTTGTCCTAGATGTCCTTAGACAATTCTTTCATTTTGCCCATTGTGAAGAGATTAGATTCTGATTCTTTGAAGGATTCTGTGAACTAGTATCTTTTATACAGGTAATGAGTACTTGATTAGGAGTAATAATTGAGTAATAGGACTAGTCTATATGCCTCCTGGTCATATAACTAGTCTGTGGGGCCTGATTCATTGCTGGTTGGTAGGGGGTGAAATATTTATTTTTTTCAATTAAAAAGAAATAAATGTTCAAAAATTAATATAACGTGATTTTCTAGAATTTCTTTTTCCATTCTATCTCTCACTTTCAAGATGGACATACCCTGAAAATTATAGACCGTTCCTATTTTTGTAATGTGTCAAACTCAGAAAATCAGCAAGGGATGAAATACTTATTGTCCCTACTGTACCTACTCAGCTATTGTTACATTGCTTTCTCCTAACTTGCATACAGGGCTTGATACCTGGGTACCAACTCAGCATCCAACCTCAAGTAATAGTGAGTATAGATCCTATACAGGAAACATTCAGTCTTCATTGACTGAACTGTTAGTCTTACAGTTTGTTGAAATTCATAAAACAGTTTTTCAGAGAAATAGGCTTCTCAAATCCACTAATTGCTATTGCTCTTTCTCTAGCATTGATGGGAGTTTCCTTCCAAACCTTTTGTTTTTGGTAGTGGGGAAAATTAAATGCTTAATCATATCCTTATTATTCTTCTAATTATATATTCTAACAATTTCTGCTGTTGCTGTTGGAAGTCTTCAAATGATGTAGCTATTGCTATTTTGGTAAAGTTCTTCATGATTTTAAAGCATCAGTCTATAGGATTTGATCAAGGATGTCTTCTTTATGATTTAAAGGATTTATTCATTTGAAACTATTTTTAATTGTTTCTTAAATCATTTTTTGAATCATTCTTTAATCATTTTAAAATAATTTTTGATCAATTTTTAAACCAATTTTTAATCATTAATTTGACAATACCATTACATATATATAATAGCTTAGATATTTGTGAATGAGATGGATACCATGTATGACATCTGTATGAAAATCTAAATCTGACTAGGATATTTAAGTAAATGAATCAAAATTTTAGTTTAATATTTTAGTATTGTAACATCTTGGTATTAGACAAAAATACTCCCAGTACAACCAATCCTCTGTTCAGCTTCTTTATCTCCTATACTAAATTTGTTATAACTGATCCATACACTAATCTATCTGAAATGGTTCGAGTTTATTAATTTTACATTCTGAATTTTTATGATGGATTCAGTGTATGTGTCATCAATACTCTCATTTCAATTCCAGTTCCTATTTTTGCAATGAGTTATCTGAATTCTTACTTCTTTGAACACTTCTTATTTGGAACACTTACTTGGAACACTTCTTACTTCTTCGAACACTTGGTATATTTAGATACCAGCATGCTGATACTGATATCAGCATGCTGGTATCTAAATGAAAAACAAGTAACCCTCTATTGAATCTTAGGTAAAGAAAGGCATAGGGTGACTCTCATTTAATTTAGAGGAGTAGGCATTTGATACTCTATTAAACAAATGATGTTGGTAAAAATTTCAGGGCATAAGTATATGACAAATATACTATGAGAATTTCAGTTTATTTTTATTGAAAATATTTGCAATAACTTTTTATGGCTTCAGTTAAATGTATTTTGAATGCAATCATATGCTTCAATTACAGACGTTTGAAGTCACTCCCAGAATTAGCATGGGATGAACCTGATGGAAGACTGAAAAAAAATAAATAAATAAAAAAAGAGCTCTTAGAGACATTGAAAAAAGAAAAAATTAATTTATCAAACTTATACATTGTGAAACTTTTGC
>CAHIKZ030004333.1:855000-1082500 GCA_903632075.3 Acanthosepion pharaonis | reverse complement strand
TTTTACTCATTTTTATTTTTGCCTCAGATAAGGGAGGTAATGCTTACTTGGCAAAGTGTGCATCCCTGCTCTTTAATTAATAGTAATAAGAGTCTAACGAGCTTCTTGTGTCGTAAATGGATGGCAGCAATGACTAAAAGACAAAATTTGCTAAGGGCTACAAAGGACAGGAAAATGTGGAGAACCATGATCACAAATGTTCTGAAAGGACACAGCACATAGAAAAAGAAGGTTGGGAGTCTACTGAAATATAAACACAAAATCTAATAAATGAAAATATCCATGACTCAATGTTTAATTATTAATTAAGGTCAATAATTAACCTGCAGATCAGTGGTTAGAAAGTTCATCGTAGAAACAAATTACTAGTTGTAATGACAAAAGCATGCAGTTGCATGCTTTAAGAAAGCTTTATTCAACTGAGAATACAAGGTTGGCGTATAGTATCCTTTTATAGTCCCAGTAAAGAGAAATAGCTCTCTCAAAGAGGAGAGTAAAAAAACAAGGGGCGACCACTCTTGATTTTTCCTAACACTAGTTTAATTCCCACTTGTCATCTCTTTAAGGTATTCCAAATAACTTAAGCTTTTTAAATATAAGATATATAAATATAAGCTTATTAAATATAAAATATAAGGAATTTTATTAAAATTGGGTATATTTCCTACCAATTAAAACAGTTTTTTCCCACCCTCCAAATCATCTTGGACATTTTTGAAATGTGCAAAATGAAAAAAAAATCAACATTTGTAGTCAGTGTATTAATTAGTATACTAAATGATAATTTCATGTTATTTTTATAACACACAAATAAAAAAAAAATAAAAAAATGGATCCGAGCACAAGAAAATAAAAATAAATTAATATGACTAACCAATTAGTGAATAATCAAAATGAATATGACTAACCAATTAGTGAATAATCAAAATGAATATGACTAACCAATAGGTAAATAGCCTAAACATCTCTTGTAGTCTTATAAAATATCAGCAACAGCAACTCAGATTTTCAAACCAAAAAGCTGCCGCATGAGTTCATCAGAAAAACCCTCTGTTGGATACATGACACTGTTCAATTAACATGTGTGCAAGGCTTAAGAAGATTTTATTAACTAATAAATTTTAATATGTAGTTCGATACAATTTTAGCTTCTGCAATTACATTAAAGTAGCAAGGAAGAAATGAATAAACATCATTATGTTTGCAAGTACGCTCATCTTTTATTACTTAATTTGCATATATTGTTTACTTCTAATGTTTTGTTGGTTATTTGAACCTGTGGAAATCTGGGTTTATGTCTCACTTGTTATGATTCATGATGATGATGATATTTCATCATTCTAGAAATACAGATCTGAAAATTCAACATTATAAAAACAAGCTTTCCACCACAAACAAAGAGTAGTATTAAAAAAGAACAACACAGACTGGACAAGACATATCTTTTTTGCCCTGTGAAAATCCAGAGTTGATGGTTTTAAAAGCTTCCTTTAACCACAAAATTCCCAGAACAATTATAAATAAGTAAGCCTAAATTTCAAAGAAACAAAAAGAGACAAAATAACATTGAGGACATTTAATACACACACAAAAAATCAGTATTGTAAATAATATCAGGAAAAGAACAATACACACAGTGTCATTAATTTCAACATGTGTCTCAAAGTCTTAGTATTGTATGTTATTGTGGTATGATTTTTTCATTTCATTTTCAATATAAAAAAGAGAAAAGGAATCCTCTATCAACTACAAATATGTGTAACATGGGGTAACTTACCTTAACAGTCCAACATAAACCCTGTTACACACTCATACCCTATTCTCTACATTTTATGTTGGGGACACACTCCAGAGTGTTGAATGAAAATAACACTCTCTTTTAGATTCAGTTCAGAAGCTAAGTTCAGATTTATGGCCATATTGTCAGTGGGTAAATTGCTTCTTCTTCTTCTTCTTCTTCTTCTTCTTCTTCTTCTTCTTCTTCTTCTTCTATGCGTCATGACTCTTCAGGACATGAATGATCATAGCTCTTCACAGTCCTGTTCTTTGTAGCTCTTAGTAAAATTTGTCTTTTTACTATATCTCTTTTTTGCTATCCCTGTGAACCCCTTGCACAAGCTCATTAGGTATGTTAAGCACTGCTTTCCTTTATCCATCTTGCCTTCAATATATCCTGTGAGTATCAAATTTTCTAAGCCCTCTTTCCTCATTATATACAATAGAAATTTCAATTTCTCTTTCTGGTGTTAATTATAAGTGACCCTTTTGTCTCCACTTTTGCTAAAGCATCATTGCTGCTTACATGTTCTGTTCATGGTATCTTTAGCATCTTTCTGTAGAACCACATTTCTGTTGATTCAAGTCTCTCCTTCATCTGTGAGGAGATTGTCCAGCATTCACTGATATATAGGAAGATTGATATTAAAAAGTAGTTCAGTACTCTTTTCTTTGTTTTTGATGAAATTTTCCTGTTTCTTAATACTTTGCTTAGGTTTTAGAAGTAACTTTTGCAATCCCAATGCACCATTCAATTTCACTTTCCATCCTCTGTTAAAACACTTTCCAGATATCTAAATTGTTGTACTTGTTTGATTTTGGTATCTCCAATCTGTAATTTGTATGTTGGGCTGTTCCTTTTGCTCACAACCATACATTCTATCTTATGTAATTGATGTTTAGACCTTTCTTCTTGCTTTCTTGAAGCTTCATTTTTATGTCTACTATCAACACTGTATCATTTGCATATTTTATGTTGTTAAGATTGTGACCACTAATAATTAATCCTCTCCTTCTCTTAGAATTACTTAACTGTATAGTTAATTCCATTTACTTTCAGAATATAGGCATTTATGACTCTCCCCAGATATTTCTTTATTATTGTTATAGTATGCCTATGGATGATAATGGGTATGCCCCCACTTACATAAATACAGTAGTAAATACTGAATGTTTGTCTGCAGTTGGAGATTCATTGTGGAATTGACTTTACTCACTTCTACATGCCACTGGCAAATCTTATATGTGTTGTTCTTGTCCTAAGTATTATCATTCATTACCAACCTTTGTGCTATTATTCAGTAACCTTCCCAAGGTTACAACAATTATCTACCTAAAGTCTCTTCTCCATCTGTAAAGAGATTTTCCAGCTTTCACTGCTATATAGAAGGAACAATATTACATAACAGCTGAATACTTTTTCTTTGTTTCTAATGAAATTTTCCTGTTTCTTAATACTTTTCTTAGTTTTTTGAAGTCATCTTTCACTATCTCAGTGCACCTTTGGATTTTGGTGTGTTCCATCTTCTATTAAAAGACTTCTTAGATGTTTGAATTTTTGCACTTGTTTAATTTTGGTAT
The DNA here is from genome assembly GCA_903632075.3 of Acanthosepion pharaonis. Classification (NCBI taxonomy): domain Eukaryota; kingdom Metazoa; phylum Mollusca; class Cephalopoda; order Sepiida; family Sepiidae; genus Acanthosepion; species Acanthosepion pharaonis. The sequence goes on along the minus strand of CAHIKZ030004333.1, from coordinate 1,079,143 downwards.
CTTCAATTTGTAATTTTCATGTTAGGCTGTTCCTTCTGCTGATAACCATACATTCTATCTTCTTGCAATTGACGCTTATTCTTTTTGTCTCACTCTCCATTACTACCTTCTGTAGGAGTTCCTATAGTTTCCTTTCTGCAGCTACTATCAACACTGTGTCATAGGTATATCTAATGTTGTCAATATTGTGACAACCAATAATGAATCCTGGTAAGGCTAGTAATTCTCTCAGGTTTGCTTCAATGTAAAGATTGAATAAGTCTGGTGATAAGACACATTCTTGTCTTATGCCCCTTTCTATTTTTGTGTATTTACTAAATTCCTTTTCTATCCCAGTATAAGTTCCTTCCCAAATATCCTTCCTAAATAAATCAAGCTTCCCTAGCGGTTTTAACAGTTTCTTGTGATGTACCTTATCAAACAATTTTTTTTATGAGTGTTCCTATAACTAAAAATTTTGAAAAAAACAAAAATCAATTTTTGCTCTTGTATATAAATACTTGTTACAAAATAAAATCCTTGCATTTGCCTTGATAAAGTCCTTCAGAGAACAAAACATGTTGCCTAAGATAAGTTTTTCTTATTCATAGGTATACTTGCCTTTACATTTGTATTACTCTTTCTGATATCATTCTGAGCATAAATATTGCATTACTTGTTCCAGTGTCTTTAATGAAACCACACTGTTCTTATCCTATTTTCAGTCTAATTCTGCTATACGCTTTTCTTCAGAATTTGGGTAATTTTTGTTATGCTTATTAACTGGATATACTTGAATAATGGTTTTACTTATTGAGACCCACTGTCTTTATCACTACTCTGTTACCCCCAAGCCCATTTTAGTATTTGTTATTTCTGCAGAGATCATTTCCAGTGGAAGAGGAAATTTTGATGTCTGAACATCACATCTTGACAGTCATCCCATTAAAGACAAACTCTACATTGAAACATTATTTTTGGTAAGAAGTTAAAACATATCAAAAGCTTACTTATTTTAAAATAACTTTTTGCTAATTTTAAACTCCACTATATTAAATTCCAGAATATTTACATAGAATTATATTTTCTTCAAAATTTATCCTTGAGAGATGAAGAAACACTGAAACAACGAGTAAAATAAGATATTTTAGGAGATTAGTGCAAAAGTTTCCAGAATCCTCTTTACATAACTCTCCCTGTCCTTTGTAGCTCTCAATAAATTTTGTCTTTTCCCCATCTCTCCCACATCCAGCTCCACCATACATTCACTTGGCTTGATCAATTGACTAATAAATACACAATCCTTTTAGTTTTGTTTCGGATCTATTTCTTTCTAGTGTAAACAATATTATTCGATGAAACACCAGACTTTATGAATTCTGTGCAATTTTGCTATGCAAGGAATGTAGAAAATTTCTTAGTTCATCCAAGATGAGATTCCAAAATACATTCTTGTACTTTATCGGATTTATGGAATTTGGTTGAGCTGAGAAATTTTCAGCACCCTTTCGTATTTGCAGGTATGAATAATGTGTTCTTTTTGTTTGTTTATAAGTAAAACAAGTAATTAAAAGAGAAAGAAAAAATGATTTCCTTTAATAAATCAATTATGTTAATTTAACAGAGTAACATACTGGCACAAAATGGCATAATGGTTAACAATGTTGGAAACTGAATTCAAATATCGCAATTGAATTCTGGCCGCACCTAGGGTGCTCCACAGACACTAAAACTTTTAGTTAAAATATATATTAAAAACTTTCTTATTTTAAAATATCTGTTTACTTATTTTAAACTCCACTATATTAAATTTCCAAATATTTAGACAAAATTATATTTTGTTTAAAATTTATTCTTGAGAGATAAAAAAACTCTGTAACAGCCGGTAAAATAAGATATTTTATTAGTGATTAGTTTAAAAGTTTTTAGTGCCCTCTTTACTTTTCGAAACACTAGACAGTGAATACACAGTAGAAAATATGTGTTTGTGTGGTGTGTATGTGTAGTGTGTGTATGTGTGTGTGCCTATGTGCTTCACTAGAGCCAATATAGAATATATAATCAATTCATCATATTTCATCATGCATGATTCTTCATCTTTGTTGTCATTGAGAAGAAAATCTCTGAATATTTCACATATGAATCTTTTTATGCAGTTTGCTTCTGAAAGCGAAAACAACATCAGTCAGTTATGTGCCATGCATGATACATGCTTAGGCAATCATGTATCTTTCGATACATGACTGACGAGGCAGATTTTTCCTGCAGTAGGTTGCTATTTCTTTCTGTGGTAGACCAGTTGCCATATAAGACTATAGAACCTGGTATGTCCTGCTATTTACCCATAGCTGAGGGGAGAAGAAGAGGATTCATACCTTTCCCAAGTGTATTAGCATGTAAGTGAATGTAATGGATTTGACTGGAATTCAAACTCGGCTCTCCGATTCCTCAATTCGAGCAGCTATCCATTACTCCACCATGCCTCCTAAAAAAATATCACATGCTATAATTTTATAGCATAGTATTTTATCAAAGTATATAGTATTTTATCAAAGTTGTATTTTATACAAGTTTAGTTTTACTTACTACTACAGTAACTTTATTCATACATAACTAAATGATAAAAAACATTATTGATGCATACTTTTAATAAGAATCAAATGATACTGCCATACCTTTTATGAACAATTGTTCTACCTTCCGTTTGTTAAAGTGTTCATGCCTAGCTGATTTGTGACCTTACTTCACATGTACATATTAGATCAGGACTTCACCTTTTGTATCGCTTATAGCAAATTTCATTGTCCATAACTTTGAGTGGATGTGTGAGTAGTCTGATGGTTATTGGTGTGGAAAGTTGGTTTAGTGTGTCAAGATTAATTTCCAGCTGAGGCAGTCATGTTCACTTTGCCACAAATACCTTTGGGAAAAGTATGAATCTATTTCTTCTCCTCCAACCACTTCCAACAGCTAGAAGTTCATAACAGAGCAGACTTCTTTTATGTGCCATACCTCTTCAGGACATAGGTGATCATCGCCGTTGTTATGGACCTTCATCTAATTTTATTCTAAAATCAACACTAAAGTTTATATTTTAGAAGTACTCTGAATAAGGAGCCAGTACTTTCAGAAAGTGTGAAAATGAAAAAAAAAATGAAATGAAACTGACAACTGTTCTTGATCAAACTTGCCTGCATCTAAGCAAAGATTATGTATCCTTTCTCCTTCTTGGTCATGTGATAGCATGGTGATTTGACTGCATACTATCCAGACATTAAAGCAAACTTGAACTATCTTGAGATACGGCAGAAAAAGAAAAAGGTTCAGTGACCCCTTTTTTCCGACACATGTAAAAATCCATATTTAGAAGTTATGGGTCATGTGCCAAAACTGAGGTGTGAAAATAAAGACAACCACCAAGTTTGTCCCTCTTCAGAATTCAAACTGAATGGACATCCAGCTAAACTTGCTATGATCTGCTATAAATTTGGATGTGTGGAATTAATAGAAATCTATTGAGGTTTCTGAGATGAAAAGATTCAGTAAAGTGCTGATTCAAAGAAATCAAACTCTGGTGTGCTAAAAAAAAGCAGATACAATGAAACACTGAAAGATACATTATCCAAGGAAAAGAAAAATTCAACTTATTTTTCACTCAGCCCCTGAACAAGATGTAAAAGTAAAAGAAAGGAAACCAAAAAGAAATTAATTTCAATGTTAAACTTTCTATCCAGCAAGGAGAAGAGAAAAGATAAAAGATAAAAAGAAATATAAAAAAAGAGAAACATATAAGAGACACTAAAAGAAAAGGAAGAGAAAAAGAAAAAGAAAGACTTTTTCAAATAACAGATAAGTCCTTTGTTTCTGTATTTACATTAGTCGAACTATTGTCCTCATCTTGGTCGCCATATTTGTCACAACATTTGAGGACACATGGCACAGTGGATAAAGGCATTGGTTAAATTCAGTGACAGACCCAAAGAATGTGAGTTCAATACCCGGTTAAGGCAGTGGAGAACTTTCAGAGGGAAAATTAGCAGGAGATAACTGATAACTGACATCCATCAAACATGGCAGGTGGAACTAGAACAGTCTACCCCAGTGATCGAAATAAAGGGTTCAGTTCGAAATTCCAACCACCTGAAGAAGGCCGGAGCGTACAACGGCCGAAACGTTGTGACAAATATGGCGACCAAGATGAGGACAATAGTCCGACTAATGTAAATACTGTACATAATACCTCATCTCGGAAATATAGACAGACTCCTTTGTTTCTATTGTTTTTTTTATCTTTGTTCATTTTGTCTTTTTGTCATTTGTAATTTCATGCAAGTTTAGTACAAGGTCGTTTGTCAATATGATATTTACCATTCTGAAAAGATAAGTGCCTTCCACCCTTTTGTAATATTTATTTTTGTCTCATTGTTTTGTTTTGCCCTGTCTTTCCTCTTTTAATATATCCCAATATATTTACTCCCCATTTGTAAATTTTAGTAATAAACTGGTTATTTGTTATCCCTCCATCTTTGCCTTCTGTTTTTTGTCACCTACCATATTCGTTCATTAATTGATTCCATTGAGCTCGGTCATGTTTATCAATCGAGAAAGGACCATTGATAAAAGAATTTGTGATTCTATATTGTATGTTATTGTGTCTCCCACTACTATCATAACAGTAAAAGAGGGTGGTACATAATACCATCCACATCTTCCTGTCCCTTGCAGGTTTTAATAAGACTTTTTACTATTTTTCCCAAAACCTGTTCTACCATCCATTTACTCAAGCTCATCATTTGTGCTGCTTTCCTCTGCCCGTCTTTCACTCAATCTGTCCTTTGAGTATCAGGTTTGCCAAGCCTACCTTCCTTACATGCCCTAGAAATTTCAATGGCCTAGTTTGCTTTTTGTTTCCATTTTCTCTAAAACCTCATTGTTGCTCACATGTTTGGTTCATGGTATCCCCAGCATCTTTCTGTAGAACCACATTTCTCTTTCTTGAAGTCTCTTCTTCATCTTTGAAGAGATTGTCCAGCATTCACTGCCATACAAGAGGACAGATATTGTGTAACAGTTCAGTACTCTTTTCTTTGTTTCTAATGAAATTTTCCTGTTAATACTCTGCTTAGCTTTTGGAATGCAACTTTGGCCATCGCAATACGTTTTTGGATCTCAGTGTTGCCTTTTCTGTCCTCTGTTAGAATACTTCTCAGATATTTAAATTTTTGTACTTGTTTGATTTTAGTATTTAGTTTATAGTTTATCCTTTCTTCTCGCTTTCCTTCTTTACTTTCTGTAAGAGGTTTTTTAGTTTTTTTTCCATGTCTGATTTGGTTGGTAACCAATCTAGAAAGACAATTTAAAAACTGAAACTTTCTGGACATAGAGTGAGAAACTCTACCCCATATAAACCTACATGCTGTGTGGAACCACTGCAGCCACCCCTACTGTGGTGAAGCTGTGGCTTCATATTTGGAGTCTACAGGGCAAAAATGCATACATTCAAATCCACAGTTGTCCTTCTTTTTATATAATATCCTTCATATTTTAAATTCATTTGTCCTGAAAGTTTTCATCCTCATCAGTAACAAGTTGTAACTCTTGATATACAAACAAGGTACTCAAAAGTCTGAACAATATTTGGAAAGCAAATTCCGTGTTGTTTGTTAAATAAACTTTTAGCATTTTGACAAATTTCTTCTCTTTTTCAAATGCATTTTGACAGTTTTACAGTAAACATATTGATAACTTCTGGCATCAAGGGAATCCACCTAAATATTTTTTGTAAAGTAATGATGAGATTAGCCATTTCTATAAAGGAAACATTCATTATTCATTGACTGAACAATTAGCATAAAAAATGGTTAGCTCACATAACTTGAAGAGCAAATAATGACATAATGAAGATGCTAACATTCCCTTCAAATGAAAGTTTCGGTAAAGATCCCCCATCAGTACTGGAAAGAGCTATAAAAGCTACTAGACTTGAGAAACCTGTTTTCATAAAAAGCTGTTTTAAGAGAAAGATTTTATAAATTTCAACCAGGAAAAAAGGTACTGGCTGCTTGGTCAATGAATTCCAAATATTCCTTTTAGGGAAACAGCTGAGATTACCATTACCGTTAGTGTAGGTTGAAATTTATAGAATCTTTCTTTTAAAACCGTTTTCAGCTTTCCAAGTCTATTGTTATTGCTCGTTCTAGTATTGATGGAAGTTTTCTACCTAACTTTTTGTTTATGTGGAAAGTGAACATCTTGATTATGTTATTATTTTTCCTTCTAGTTACATGTGTTATCCATTTCAGGTGTTGCTACTGTTGGAAATCTTTAAGTGATATTATTTTTGTTATCTAATAATGTTCATTTTTCCTTATTTGGTAAAGTTTTTTATTTGTGATTCTGTAGTGCCAGTCTATAAGATCTATAAGGATTGTCATCTTTAAGATGTTGGGGATTGATTTTGCTTTAAGTCCATTGTTAACCTCTGGATAATGGCATAAGTAGCCTTTAAGGTGTTATGGGAGTTAAAATAAGGGTTCATATTTAAAGAAAATGAATTATTTTTCCCTAATTTATCTCTTTGGAAAATGCCAGTATTTATTACTGGAAGAATTTGTGCAAGGTCACTGATGATCAAAACTAATGGTCATCAATACACCAACAATTGCCAACATTCACAGGCATTCAGAACAGGAACTCAACTCTATTTTAGTTTATATAAATACCCAAGACACCCACTATTGGTCAGTTAACAAATTTGTATCACTGCTGATTTCTTTTTCCACAAAATTGAGGTATGGCCCAGAATTTTAATTTCAGCAGAGAATACACAGCACACATGAGTCTTTCATCCAACAAGACAAGTGACTTTTAGTGCTACATATGTAATGCTATAAGTTATACAGTAGAAAATATGGTAAATAAAATAAAGAGGTCATTTGTGTGCAGAAACAATGTATTAAAAGTATGAAATATTAAATGTATGTAAATGTATATTAAATGTCTGAAAATGTATATTAAATGTTTGAAAATCAGGAAGAAGTTGTGATAATTATTATTTTAGGAACTAGACTGAACTCTTACATGACATCTGTCCTTCTTTATGGCAGCAAATGTTGGACAATTTCCTTAAAGATGAAGAAGAGACTCGAGGTGACAGAGACGTGTTTCTACAGAAGGATGCTAAGGATATTATGTGAGCAACAATGAGATCTTAGAGAGGTTGCAAACAAGGAGGAGGCTTATATTTAATATCAGGAAGAGGCAGCTGAAGTTTTTGGGATACATAATGAGAAAGGAAGGCCTGGAGAATCTGATACTCACAGGCCAAATAGAGGGAATGAGAGACAAGGGAAAACAATGTGTGACATACATGGTTGACTTAATCAAGTGGATGACAGAATGTGGTCTGGGGGAGGAAGCAGAGGGAAGAAATTTGCTGAGAGCTGCAAATGATAGAGGGAGGTGGAGAGCCATGATCACATTATGTGCCATGTCCTGAAAGGACATGGCATATAAAAAGTAAGAAGAAAGAAGTTTTACAAAGAAAGTAATTCTTCTTTATGTGCTATATACTCTCAGGAAGTTGGCAATCATGGCTCTCCACAACTTCCTGTAGCTCTTAACTAATTTCCTCTTTCTGTTATTTCTCCTAAATTATGTTCTGTCATCCATTTATTCAAGCTCACTATGTTATGCATTGTTTTCCTCAGTTTCTTTTGCCTTCAATCTGCCCTGTGAGTATCAGATTTTCCAAGCCCTCTTTCCTCATTAAGTGCCCTAGAAACCTCAACTGTCTCTTCCTTAGGTTAAGTATGAGTTTTCTTTTTGTTTTCATTTTTGCTAAAACTTTCTCATTGCTCACATATTGGTCAATTGTATCCTCAGCATCCTTCTGTAGAACCACATTACTGTTGCTTGAAGCCTCTTCTTCATCTTTGAGTAGATTGTCCAGCACTCACTACCATACAAGAGGACATATATCATGTAACAGTTTAGTACTCTTTTCCTTGTTTCTAACAAAGTTTTAATTTCTTAGTAGTCTGCTTAAATTTAGGAATGGATATTTGGCTATCCAAATATGCCTTCGGATTTCAGTGTCACATTTTCCGCCCTTTGTTAAAAACACTTCCTAGAATTAAAAGGAAAACAGTAGAAATGAAATGGCAAATAACAAAGAAAACTACCTAATAATGTGTAGCATTTTCATAGGTTATAATAATAATAATAATAATAATAGGATATAATAATAAAATGATATGACAAAAATGATTTGGGAGCTGTTTTTCCCTGTTCTGTAGATATCTTTAATGGGAGATGAGCTTTTATATAATGAAAAGTATTATTTAGCTATTTTTTAAATTGTTTTAAATGGCCTTCTTCTATGTGCCATGTCCCTTCAGGACATAAGTGATCATGGCTCTCTACAGCTTTCTATCTCTTTCAGCTCTTAAGAATTTTTCTCCTTTTGCTAAGGTGCCTGCTCTTTGTTCCACCATTTATTCACACAAACTTGTCAGTGGCTCATTGCCTTCCCCTATGTCTGCAGTCCTTGTGAGAGTTATGTTTTCCAAGTCTTCCTTTCTCATTATATGTACAAGAAATATCAGCTATTTCTTCCTGATTCTGAGCAGAAGTAATATTTTCTGTTGCCATTTTCTTTAAGACTTCCTCGTTGCTTACTCATCTTGTTCATGGAATTCTCAGTATCCTTCTGTAGAACCACATTTCTGTTACTTTTTTCTCCTTGTCTGTGGGAAGATTGTTCAGCATATACTTTCATATAAGAGGATGGATAAATGTCATATTAGATGATGGATAAATGTCACATAAGAGGATGGATAACTGCCACAGATTTTTGTGGCTAATATATATTCTATTATACAATTATCATATATTTGGTGATGTTTGTTATTACCACATATTTTATAATAGACTAACTGATACATAATAAAAAGATATGAATATACAATTTGTCTGAAGTGATTTTATTTGCCACATCTTATTTTATGGTAAATAAACACCTATAAAATGGTATATATATGAGCAAAAAGTTTATTTTTCCTGACTACATAAATATATATTTTTAGGTAACCAAAATTTTGCTTTCTTTGCCAAATATGTGAACGCCTGGCAGAAGTTGATATGGAAGACCTTTTACCAAAAATAATGAGTGGATATGTAAATAACAAACATTCAGTTTCCTTTCTATTATTATTTCATTGATTTGTGGCTCCTTGTAAAGATGATATTTTCAAGAGTATACCATGAATGTGATTAATGTTTCCTGGAGACAAACATGCAAGTAGAAATATTTTCATGAGAACAATTTTTATTTTTTCTCCTGATTATAACATTGTAAGGTTTGTTTTATTTTTGAAAGTGAGTTTCATTTTTAAGATGAAGAAAAAAGAAAATATTGATAAAAGAAATATTAAAAAAAATATTAAGAGATCGTTTACGGCCAATGCAAACAAAGAACAATGAAAAATTATATGAGATTTTTTTTAACCATGAGGCACAAAGTCAGTTATTAATAAGACAAGATAAGTGAGAAAAGAAAGAAAGAAAGAAAGAAAGAAAAAGAATGATAAAAAATAATAAAAAGAATGATTGAAGGAAAAGAAAGACAAGAAAAAAGATAGAAAGAAACATAAAAAGAAATATAAAAAGAAGTAAAGATAGTAAGAAAGATAGAAAGAAAAAACATACATTTTTAAAAAGGTCTTTTAAGGAAAAGAATTTTTGGAAAAAAATAAAAGTTTTGGACACTTAAAAAAATAATGTTAAAATCATATTTAACTGCATGTATTCTTTGCTTAAAATTAAAAGTAAAAAATACAGAAAATATAGAAAATATAAACTTATTGCAACCACAACAAGACAGAGAAGAGCTAAGGTGGGCAATTTCATTTCCCTCACTTTTTTGCTGGAAAAAATTAAAGAATAAATTCATCTTCATGGCCTTGTTGTTGAGATCAGCTGTATCATTTGTCTAAAATCACTGCCATCATTAATTTTCAAAATAAATCATAAAACCTCCTTTTTTCCTTTTTTTTTCAAAACATTAGCTTCTAAAACTTTTATATAAGTCATATTTGTAGTCATGTTTCAGAAAATAAGTACAAACAAACAGCAAAAATATTTAAAATCAAAATTTAAAAAATATTTACAGGGGAGAATAAAAGATAAAAAAAGAATCATTTTATGTGAGGTTCTGATAAAAAAATACAGTCAAAATTGATTGACTGATTGTTTTTTATGGTTTATCAACCTTTTGCAAGATTTTTAAAATCAGAAAATATTTTTAGATTGTTAAGAATTTTTTGGCAGTAATAATAATTGCTCTTAATTAACCCATAGCTGGTTTTATACCTTTTCCAAGGGTATTTTCACATAAGTGAATATAATGAAGCTAACTGGAATTGAAACTTAGAACTAATCTCTTCAATTCCCAATTCATCCATTAGCCCACTGGCATATCCAAGCATATAGCACCAGTGATTCCCAAGTGGTCACCCATCTAAGTACTGAACAAGCTCAACATTGCTGATTGTAGGGAAACTGGTGTTTAAACATGATGATATGGCTATAAGCCTGCAGTGTCAAGAATCTTTAAAACTTAACATCTGACTTATCATGATAACTTTTAATATCTGATTTAATGCCAGCAACTTTTTATTTTATGTTGTCATTTCTTGTGTTGTACTTTATAGTTCCTTAAAGTGGATTATTCATTAAACTTCTTAATGAAGGTAATTTTCAATGTGTATTCAACTTTGCTTAATTCACATGTCCTTTTAGGCAACAAAATACATCAATTGCATTCTCTCAGTGTAATGGAATAAAAAAATCAGAAAATCAACTTTTAATTCCATGTTTGTTACATTAACTTATTTGCATATACCTTTCCCCTACCACTATGGGTTAAATAGTAGGACTTGTATCAGGAAAAATCATTGTTATTCTCAAAAAATTGTTAATCCAGTATTCGCTTGCATAAAATAATTCTTACAATGCAAAATTATGTTTCAGCTTGAAATAACCTATAAAGGGTTGGTAAGCCATAAATGATGAATCAATCAATCTAAAATCTCTCAGAACAAGTTACCATAAAACAGATTGATTCACTAGGATTCCAATTCTTCATTGTATAATGGTTTAATTCTCAAGTAATAAAAATAATTTTGGTTGATGCTTTAAAATTTCTAATGCAAATTAAAGAAATTGTAATTTTTCAGTATCTATTTATTTTCTTCATATACTTGTAAAATCTTTATTTAAAAATTCTGTTCCTTCAGGGTCAAATTCCTCTTTCTTTAATATCTCTGAATTAGCAAGATATCTGCAAAATGCTTCCCATTGTCTTTCACACAGTTTTGAATTTATTGTTGTCCTTTAGATTGACTGCTACTCAAGGCTAGAAAGGTCAGTGTGCCTTTTCTATAGCTTGTGTGTGTATAGTTGGATACATTGCTTTCTCAAGGAAACTAGCGTAAAAGTGAATGTAACAGATTGTATCAGAATTTGAACTCATTCTGCCAATTTCACTCTATATATTATATATATTTTGAAATGCTATACATACATTCTAGCAGAATTATTGTGATATTAAACCTGAGTCAACTTGTCAGCACAAAACGAATCATTGACCCAGAGAAATGCCTTACAATGCACACTGAAACAACTCTGCTGATATATATCTCAGTATCAGTTAATTCCCTTTAGTAACTCAACTTTTTTAGTTTTTACTTCCTCTTCTGCAGCCACATTGAACTCACACATGGCCCAGTGGATAAAATTGTTGGTTGAGTAATCCAAAAAGTGACTTGACCTAAAGAGTTGTGAGTTCAATACCTGACCACAGCAGAGGGAACAAAAACTTAGGGATTTACTAAAGGGAAATAATTGATACTGAGATATACAAAAAAAAAAAAAAGGTGTGGCATGTGGAATTAGAACAATCTATTCCGGTATACGAAATAAAGGGTCCGGTTCGAAATTCCAACGTATATTACCTGAAGAAGATTGAAAAGTTCAACGGCCGAAATGTCGTGAATATGACAATAAAGATGAGGTCAACAGTCAGAACAATGTAAATAGTGTAAATATTTCCAATATCTCATCTCAGAGATTAGACAGATAAATAGATAGTAGTATTACTGTACGTGATTGTGTACTGAACCTGTATTTATTGATGGAACCACCATAGCCTCTTATTTCATTCACTCCAGTATATTGCTATAGTCCTAAAATCGATGATGACGATAAAAGATAAAGAAAATGAGGGAACGTTAAGTAAATAAAAAAGAAAGAAGGAGAATTGAAGTATAAGAAAGGTTGAAAGGAGAAAAGAAAGATAGAAAGGAAAAAAGAAAGGTAGAAAGGAGAAAAGAAAGATAGAAAGGAAAAAAGAAAGGTAGAAAGGAGAAAAGAAAGATAGAAAGGAAAAAAGAAAGGTAGAAAGGAGAAAAGAAAGATAGAAAGGAAAAAAGAAAGGTAGAAAGGAGAAAAGAAAGGAAAAGAAAAACTGAAATAAAAGAAAAGAATGAGAAATGAAAGAAGGAAGGAAGAAAATAGAAAGAACAAAAGAAATTATACAGGAAAGAAAACGAAAGACGGAATAAAAATGAACTAAATAAAAAAAGAAAGAAAAGAACGGTGAAAAAAGAAGGAAGAAAGAAAAAGAAATGGAACATAGAAAACGAAGACAGTAGTAAAAAAGAAACCAACGAAAGAAAAGAAGGAAGTAAAGAAAGAGAAAGGAAAGAGATAAGGATAAAAGAAAGAAGGAAGAAAAAAAAAGAAAGGAAGAAAGAGAAAAGACATAGAAAGAAAAGAAAGAAAAGAATAAACAAAAGAAAGAAATGTGTGAAAAAGAAGAAGAAAGAAAAGCGATTAAAAATTAAGTAAATGAAAAAAGAAAGACAAGAAACACAAAAATTAAAAGAAAAGTTTTTTTTTGTTAAGCATTTCACCCCTAGCAAGACGGGAAGCCACTAGCACGCAAGGGGTTATAGAGGATTTGGAGCGAGAGCAGATAGGAATGATAGAGGAAAGGACGAGGAAAAGGATAGTGGATAGATCAAGGCAACTCGAGATGTCGATTGACATTACATTTGAATAGTTGGAGATTATAGCTATCAGGGAAACAGGAATAGGGAAGGGAGTTCCGCAGGCGAGAAGTGCGAGATATGAAGCTATTGGAGTAGAAGAGGTGGCTACATTTAACAGTTTCAACAGTGAAAGGGTGAGAGCGGGATGCCAGCCTCGTTGGGCGCTTGAATTCGCGAAGTCTGGGAACCAGCGAATGCAGCTCATTGGAGCAATTACCATGAAAGTATTTGTAAAAGCAGCTCACTGGAGCAATTAAAGTGAGTTATAACTGAGTAAATGATTATAAACCCCCTAACATTTATATGTTGTAAAAATGAGAAACAGCAAGACGTAGAAACAGCAAAACAAGTATGAAAGAAAGAAAGAATTTCAAGCCAAAGAAAGACGTCCCTATGTCAGAGATGTTGGGTCAATGGTTGACGGATGGAATTTTTTTTGTCTTTTTATGCAAAAATACTCGTGAAAATGAGAGACAGAAAAACGTGGAAACAAGAAAACGAGTGTTATTTATTCTTGTTATTATGTAGGGGTGAAGAAACGAGAGACAGTAATATTGTGAGTTTGGGGTTAAATTTAGCTCAAATATGGATCGGAATCCGACAGAATTATAAGATAAAGAATAAATCTACAGCCTTCCTCGTATGTTTTTCATTTTTTTAATAGATTCTTGTATTTTTTCATAGATTTTTGTTTTTTCAACTGAATTATCTGAGCATTCGTAACGAGTATCCAGATAATTTAGTTGGAAAAAAAAAGTGTCTGGGGTTTTCTTATCTCGAATTTTCGTTTAGTGCTAAAAGATAAATGTTACTATTATGATATGAAATTTTCATTGACGCACGTGTTAACGACCTGTTCGTGTGAACTACTTGTCCGATAGTGAGAATGTCACATGTTTGTTTATGTAAAGGAAAAAAGTGGGGTCGAGTTTCATTGGTTTAGAATGAGTGAATTGATGATAATTATAATTGTTATAATTATTTTATTATAATTATTTCTTTGACACTATAATTATTTTTATGGATACGACAAGAAAAAGCGAAAAGCAAAAGAAAGAAAACGAGTTAGATAGAAGTAACAGAATGAAATAAAAAGGGTGAAATGTAAAACAGACGGATGAACAGAGAGAAATAAATAAAAAAGCAAGAGCGAAAAAAGACAAAGTAATTAATGGGGTAAAAAAAAGAATATTAAAGACCGATGAAGGAAAGAAGAAACGAAAAACGAAGAAAGAAAAATAGAATTGAAAAAGAGGCGTGGTAAAGAGAAAACAAGGAAGGTGTAAATTAATGAAGGAAAAACGAAAAGAAGGAAATACAAAGAAAGAATGCCAAACCAAAGGAAGACGTCCTTATGTCAGAGATGTTGAGTCAATAGTTGAGAGATGAAATTGATTTTTGTCTTTTTATACATCAGATAATCATCGACTTTGCAAATCATGTGACGTTGGGTTGGTCATCATGGATGCCTTTCTATCATTCACAACCGAGGTAACATGCGCACTTTTTATTTGCTTTCATTTTCAGCGTCCCATTTAACACCTACGGTAATTCCTGCATCAATAGAGATGCATTGTCAACGAGGTTTTATATTTGGATTTTTATTCTACAGTTGACTTTCTCTGTGAAGAAACCGCCTACACCGATATTACAATGAATTTAATGGGAAGAAAATTCAGGAAATGAAAGAAGAAAAAGTATTTTTTGTATGATTTAAACGAGCATCCTTATTCTTGTTGTATCCCTCTGTATGAATTCACGCGCTTTCTTTGTTATGTCGGAAGAAATTGAAAACGCGAAGAAATTATTATTCCATGAATTCTTATCGACTGCGTCACAGTATTTCAGCCACTATCGGCACGCACACACACGCATATATATATATATATATATATATATATATATATATATATATATGTGAAAAATATATAGAAAATAGGAAAGAACTCGTTAGGTAAATAATCCAAAGTTCTTTAGTATTTTTGTTATTATTTTAAAAAAATAGTGCTCGATACAAAAGTAGAGCATAAATATAATTATTTATTTAAAAATATGATTCCAACACGCTACATAAGAGTTCTCATGTTTCAAAACAAGAGCCGAAAACTTCAATATAATTATTTGAATTAAATTGAATTAAAGTACTAAGCTCTATTCCATCTTCAAGCAAATTTTTTTGGAATAACTTATTTCTGAAATTTACGCGTTTTATAAGCATATTCATTATTAAAATCAAAATTTCTGTGGTAACGGCTAGAGCAATTGTTTAAAGAAAAGGGGCGTAAGGTGTTAATAATTTGTATTAATATCTAAGTTACATTCACAGATGTCAAGTCAGGGTAAGGTTGAGGTGCCTAAATTTAAAGCGGAAGATGACATCGTCTAGTCTGGTTAAGTGTCTATGGAGATTTATTTATTTTTTTATTTTATTTTTTATTTTTTTCTGAAAGGGTTTTGTGTATATAAAAACTATCGTAAATCGCTAACATTTGTTTTTTGACGACTTCATAAAGAGTTATCTTGTTTTGTAGGGCATTAAAACTATTTTTTAGGACTATGGAATTTAAAGATTATTTTATTGTTTGTTTGTTTTTATGCTAATTATTCAATGCAAAATTTGATGATGTCGGCAAAAAACCCTAACTCATGTCTATTGTTTAATAGATTTTTTATTATTTAGAAACTTAATAATGTGTAGTTTTTCATGCAGGCACAAAAGCATGGGTATATATATATATATATATATATATATATATATATATATATATATATATATATATATATATATATATCATAGAATAAAAGAGCAAATAGAAAACGTTTATCAATCTAACGTTTCACTTTTTTATTAAAGCTTCACCAGAGAATGAGATACAGCGAAAAAGAAGAGAAAAAATTATGGTATTTTGACTTTTGCGTTGTTTTTGATTTTCATGTTTCAAATGCATTCGATTTGTTAAACAAATTTTAATATCATTTGTGGCGTTCCAAATTCAAGGAAAGACGGCGCGTCCATTCAAAGTTCCAAGAAATTAACGAATTGTAAGCCTAATTGAAAAACTGTAAATATTGCTTTATATATGTAAGTGTACAATAATTCTAGTTTGTCTATTTGGGATTCAGATGATAATGTATATGTGTGTGTGTGTGTGTGTGTGTGTGTGTGTAGTAGACATTATGTTTGGCGGTTTTTCAGTTAAGCTTGGAGTACGTTAACTTCTTGGAAATTTGAATAGACGCGTCATCTCTCCTTGAATTTGGAACGGAATCAGAATGTTTCCCCTTTCTTTTTTTTCTGGTGAAGCTTTAATAACAGCTAAACATGTTAAATTTATAAACGTTTCCTATTTGTTTCTTATCCTATCATTCTGTCGGATTCCGATCCATATTTGATCTCAATTCACACATATATATATATATATATATATATATATATATATACACAGTGTAACCCGGATATAAGAGAAACCCGGATATAAGAGAGATTTTCTCTGCTCCCGTCCTCCCTGATATAAGAGAGTTCGTTTTGAGTGACAGTGTGATGTCGTAAATCGGTCAAACAGAGGTCAGTTAGAGAGAGAGTGAAGTTCAATGACTTAATCTTGACTAGTCTAGAGACACGGTGTGTCCAATCTGTGTCTGTAGGAGACACCCTCTACCTTATGATTTTGCTTTGTGTGTCTAAGGGTAGCGCCGCCCGCTTTTTTGCGGACTTTGCTTGTCGTTGCATTTACTGGACAGCACTTTCACTTTACCCACTGTTCTGTTGAGTCAGAAGTTTGTCTGTTAATTTGGCCACTGAAAATCGTTTGCTTGCGATCATTGCGATTATTGATGTCGGCGTCGGCGTCTCAACGAAAAACTCTGAGCATTTCTGAACAGTTGGAGCTCATCGACGATGTCAAAGTGAAGAAACTCAAACTGGCCGCTGCAGCCAAAAAGTACGGAATCGGTTATTCAACAGCAGCAAAAATTCTCAAGAAAGAAGACGATCTCAGATCTTGCATGCAAATGAACGGAAACACTACTCGCAAACGAAAGCGCCAATCCGTGCACAAGGACGTTAACGAAACGCTTACACAATGGTTTACGCATGGAGCTACCGTCACCGATCACGTCATCAGGCCGTAAATCTTGAAGTTGATTTTGAACCGAGCAATGGCTGGCTCATGCGCTGGAAGCAGGCCAATAACGTTTCGTTCAAAAAATTTCACGGCGAATCAACGTCAGCAGATCACGGTTCTGCCAACGAATGGGTGACAAACGTTTTGCCGCAACTTTTTCGTGGATATGATCCAAAAGATGTTTGGAACTGTGATGAAATGGGAATTTTCTACAAAGCCATGCCGTCTGGATCTTTGCGATTTGCCGGCGACGAACAGCCAAATGGGACAAAAGTTCCCAAAGACAAACTCACAATGCTTCAGTTCACAAACATGGACGGCAGTGAAAAGCAAGCTGTCGTTGTTAGTAAGTCTGCAAAACCACGGCAAACAGATTTTGACGAATTTATCAGCTTCGACGCCCGTACACAATGTTATGGAGAACTGACTGACACGGACATCACACGTGGTATAAAATCGGATGATCAAGATTTTGACGAAGATGATGATGCTGAAAGCGTAAGTTCTGAAGTTTCTGAAAGTGAAATTCTCTGGCTGCATTGAATGCGCTTGAAACTCTGACAGCCCACTTTGAAGCAAAAAGCAGTAATCCTGATGGCGCATTGAAAATGATTTACGGACTGTATGAAAGTGTTTATGATGTTAACAAAGAGATTTCTGTACAATCAAAAATGACTGACTTTTTTAAGAAAAAGTAATTTTTGATTGAATTATTTTGAAAACTGATTGAAAATGTATTTTTGTCTGTGTTTTTTATAACTGTTAAATAAACTAGTGTTCTGTACGTAAAAAGCATTGTATGAAGTGTTCCCATACTTACCTAAACAAAATAGACCAAACCCGGATATAAGAGAAACCCAGATATAAGAGACTTCTTCTCCGGTCCCGACAACTCTCTTATATCCGGGTTAAACTATATATATATATATATATATATATATATATATGGCAGAAAATGATATATAAAGTTTTGTATACCAGAAAAAGTTTAGGAAGATTAATAACAAAGTGGAAAAAACGCGTTCGTGCACATGTGTAGTTACATCAACATATCAGATGAAAAACATAACTTTAGTTCGAAACGCATAACACGTAAAAACACATAACACGTATATATATATATATATATATATATATATATATATATATATATATATATATGCGTGGTACTTATTGGAAAGCGCTCAATATCAGTGATAGAGATAATATATTCAGTCGTATGGATATATACATTATAACACATTTATGTTAGAATTGTCGAATAAATAATTTTATATATATATATATATATATATATATATATATATATATAAGTAGATATTGAAGTCAGCACCCAGAGGCGACAGTCTGTTTGATGCTAAACGCAATCGTCAGGTCTGACGATTATGTTTAGCATCTGGATGTTGACTTCAATGTCTAAATTTAAATTTACATACACTCTATTCCTGATATAACCAATAAATGTAACACACCTTAAAACTATATTTTATCACACACACACACACACACACACACACACACACACACACACACACACACACACACATACATACATACATATATATATATATATTACACTTAACATTTTAGCCTTAAAATGGTATATTTTTCACATAATTTAAACTAGTTCTCTTTAAGCATTTTGTATATCTGTGAAATCCGGCTTTTAAATAAACATATGTGAATTTAAAGCTTTGCTTTCTACTCTTGCACAGTAAATATTTCAACTAGTATAAAAATTAAAGTTTGAAATCTTTTCAAAAGGAGGTTTATAAACTGAGTCAGCTGAAGTTGATTTACTAATGTAGATTGTAAATATTGATCAAAGAAAGTTTTAACTTTCCTATCTAATGGCCTTAATGGCCAGCTGCTGCTTCCATGACTAATTATTGTATAACAATGTGTTCGAAACAAGTGTATTCTATAGGCCAAGTTTATTAATTTTTTTTCTCTATAAAAGGCATTCAACTCAATGAAATGCAGAGATATAGTTTTATTTACAAAGAAAAAATCAATTAGAACTTATTGGATTCATAGTTGCTCTATCTGTAGAGGAGACAAAATCAATAAAAGGAGATACAAGAGGAAAAACTATTCTTAGTCGACGGGTTTCGTCTTCTGAGGGACTTTATCAAGTCAATGTAGGATTTATTTTGCTGCACGTGTTTATATATAAAGGCAAGGATGTCATTGGTTTATCATGGCTTGTAAACTTGAGAACGTTCATGAACGTTCATCAGATGATTGAAAAGTCAGTCAAAGCATGTTGACGATACAAAGTGTCATAATTCAAAATTTGGCAAAAAGTAAAGTGAGCGAGTAATATTCAAGAGTTTTTTTTACAAATATTGTTTAGATTTTTATTAGATTGTTATGGCATGAGATGGACTTAAGTGCTGGACATCTTCAAAGGCAGGAGGTGATAGATTTAGTCGTTTTCTTTTGATTTTTCAACATATTTGTGGTTGTGTATGTTGACCTGGGAAATGGCAATTCTTTCAGGAAAGGGGAGACTGGGGAAAAATCCGGAGCGTAGATTTATATTTTGATAGGATTCGATGGTGGCACTCTCGAGAATTTTCCTTCTTAGTAAATTACTTTCTCTTTTGATAAGGGTGACATTTTTAAGATCAAAACTGTGGTTTGAATTTATTTATGTGTATGACTAGTGCATTTGATAAAATTCTTATGTATGAGGTCCCTTTTGTGTTCATAAATAAGTTTTTTTTAAATTCTGCATGTTTCCTCAATATAAAATAATTTTAAAAACTTTCAGAATATTACTCGCTCACTTTCAGTTATGTGCCATGCGTGATACACGCTTAGGCGATCATATATCTTTCGATACATGACTGACGATGCAGATTTTTTCCCGCAGTAGGTTGCCGTTTCTTTTTGCGGTAGACCAGTTGCCATCTAAGGCTGTTTTACTATTTAACTATAGCTGGGGTAAAAGAAGATTTATACCTTTCCCAAGAGTATTAGCACGTAAGTGAATGTAATGGAATCGACTGGAATTCGAACTCGGCTCTCCGATTCCTTAATCCGAGCCGTTATCCATTACTCCACCGTGCCTCACTCTATTTTTGTAATTATTAAATTAAACACACTACTAGACTAGCGTCGAGATCTCATCAATTTATAGTTGAGCCGGCTAGATGTAGCCGTAAATTCTATGATAACAGATTTTTTTCTCGCACTTCTTGCTTGTGAAGCTCCCTTTCGGTTCCATTCTTTCCAGTAATTTCCAAAAATTTAAATATAATGTCAATCGCAGTCTACTGTCTTGATTACTCTTTTTTATTCTTGTTTATATTTTTCGATG
Organism: Acanthosepion pharaonis; assembly: GCA_903632075.3. Lineage (NCBI taxonomy): Eukaryota > Metazoa > Mollusca > Cephalopoda > Sepiida > Sepiidae > Acanthosepion > Acanthosepion pharaonis. The sequence goes on along the minus strand of CAHIKZ030004333.1, from coordinate 1,058,603 downwards.
TTATTGCTTTTTATTGCTTGTGCGCTTGCAGACATGCGCCCGTTTGATGTGTGCAGAAAGTGGAGAGAGTAAAATGTATCAAAATGTTATTTTGAAATAATCAGAACGAAGTCGAAAAAAAAGAAAAGAAAAAAAGTTGATCCAGTTTTGATAGGAACCAAAGGTTGAACAAGCGATAAAATTGAACCGTCAATTTTCTCCATCAACTCTGCACGCAGGCAATATCATAAATATAACGTCGTGTAATCTACACAGAAAGGACAGCGTGACGCCACCATCGAACTATCGACGGTCAAGAACAAGCGTCGAGCTATCAACGGTTAAGTAACCGTTATCCTTCATCATCACACAGGCACTTCGGCAAGGCAAGTATGGCTGACTATTACTACTAAGCAGTGAGCTCGATCCTCACTGGGTGATCCATACAAAATTCGACATAAAATATCCCATCATTGACATGTCTTAAAATAAACCATCATTATAATATAGTCCAGAAGAATTCATTCGATTATTAGACAGCCAAGATAAATCACACTGCATCATTTGTTATATATGAGGACCGTCAGAAAAGTTCATAGGCTGACCAAGATATATATGTAAGTAGACAAACCAGTGTTTAGACTAAAGTATATTCAAGTGTACCAGAATACAATAGCTGATCGGCTAGTTGTTTTTTTCTGGTACATTTGCATGTCTTTTAGTCATCCAACCTGTGTGTCTACTTACATTTATATCTTGGTCAGCCTAGGAACTTTTTAGCCGATCAAGGACCGGTGATTGTTGCCTTTATGATGGAATCGTGTGTGACTGAGTGGATTTTGGGGATGACTAAGGCGTTACACAGGTCAAGACTCATCATCTCGCCATTCCCTTCGGCCTCGGCCTCGGCTACCCAGCAGCGTTCGCAAATCACTAGTAAACGTCTATGCAGATAGTGTCGCTTTTTATGGACGTACTTTTAAAAACCAAGGTGATCGGAACCGTATCGATGTTTTCTCCTCTGACCGAGCTTTGACAGCTCGATAGACAAATAACTGACTTGTTACTTTCTATTCCTAAAAACCAAGCTCGTATCGTTTTATCACTACCGTTCAAACCCCATGTTTTCCTTCTATTGTGTCTCAAGTTCACTCGAGAAATCACCTAGAACTCCTATATAAAATCCATTGTAAAAGAGGCTGGAAAAATGGAAAAATATCGCTCCAGGAAGTGACCCCTTCTGATTGTTGAATATTTAGAAGTCAGATCAGGCCAAAAATGGAGTATGTTGCCATATCTGGGTTAAAGCTGCTCACTTTGCATATTTGATAGAGTTCAAAACCGTTTACGCGGTCTTGTCGGGTGACATGTTCACCACTCTACAACCTCTTTTTCACAGACACACGCCTATTGCTATTTCCATGGCAAATGTTCAGATGAGCTTCATTCTTCAGTTTCACCAGTTCAAATATTTACTGCTAGGACAGGACAGACTATTCTACTTCCACGGAGTCAAATCATCCTTATTCCAAATCTAAGAAAGAAATTCCACTCAGACAGCTTTCCTCCAATACCTGTCACCTTGTGTAACTGACTCCCGTATGGGTACTTCTCTGAAAACTTTAATCTTGACCTCTCCAAGTCAAGGATCAGTCGTTATTTTCCTCCACGCCCTCCCATTTTTACCCCATTTATATAACACACATCACTCATCGTTACTATTTCGACTGTAACCCTCTACCTTGAGTGGCTTTCAAGTTTTGTATTGGGTAAAATTTAATTAAATAATTCACTGGCTAGGTGAGGATGTGAATGGCTAGAACAGAATTCAATACAAGGAATGGTCTTCTTGGGCTTCACGGAACCTGATTCAATAATGAGTTTTACTGCTAGACTGGCTGCCACTCAAGGCTAGAGAGTCCTGTTATTTAACTTATAACAGGAAGAAAATAGACCCTGGTTAGAATTTGAGTGCCGATTCCACTTTCCGCGTTACATTGTAATATTACAATATAAAATATGCCGTAGTTTAATTTGAGGTTACGGATAAATTTTGGAAAGCAGTAATTGTCTATAAACTCTTCAAATTCATAATACTATCACCCTACGGAAGAGATGACCGAATTTGGCTCTTTAACGTCGGATTTATTGCGACGACAGTTAAGGTTTATATATATATATATATATATATATATATATATATATATATAAATATAAATAAATAAATACTTTCATAAAATAAAACATTATTATTTTTAATTTGAATTTTTATATATATATTATATATATATATATATATATATATATATATATATATATATATATATATATATATGAAACCAGTAGCAGGTTAAGTTGCTAAGGCAACGAGCCTACAAGCAAGTTCAAGACAAGTACATTCAATTTCAAAAATGGACTGATGAATGGAAGCGAGAACGTACGTCGGTATTGCCCATCCTATACGTGGGCTGATTAACCGGATGTTTTCAGGTTGGATAAAAAAAAAATAAATAAATAAAAAAAAAACAAAAAAACAGCTGGAGAATTTTTCTGAGACGTGGCATCAAAAGAGAGATTCGAAGAAACGAACATTGGTTATAAAAATCAAATTCGTCTGCAAAGTTTCAGTTATTTCTAATCGGCCCGGGGTGTAGAAGATGAAGTATTTGGAAGTATTTTGACTTTGATGAAGAACAGTGAAAATTTCGGTTGTTTCTTCTCGTGGATGATAAAACCTTAAACTTAGCAAAAACTGAGTTTCTTAGAAATTTTAATAATAAAGTATGGATTTATTTCTCTATTTTTATGTTTAATACTTTTAAACAGAAATTAGGGATATTTCAGTTTTTATTCACATGATCATCGGAGCAATATAAATGAGCGTGCTTCATATTAATAGTAGTACTTACCTCCGATGACGTCATAATATATTTTGCTTTCGGTATTACACTCGACCATCAAAGAAGCCAGCTACATCAGCAGGTTGATCTGAATGATGTCCTACTAGCCACTGAGCGCAGATTCGCGCCTCACAGACTATCCGTGGCTTCCCCTGACATATATGCACGTACTGAGTCAGTTGCGCTTTCAGCATAAACGCGTGGGAAAAAGTATGACAGGAAGATATATAAACACCCAACCGAAAGAGAGAAAGAAAAGTCTTTCAGGCCCTGACGATAGATAGAATTTACTTTCGGAGAAGGCCCCCAGGGCAACATACCCACTAGCTGACGGTGGTTGATGAGTTCTAGTGTTGAATAAAATGTATGACGATAGTTACATTATTTTAATAAAATGTTGCAAACAAACCAATAAAAATTACCCAAAATAATAATATTAATAAATAGTTAATAAATAATAACAAATATGTTTTGTTTTCATTGCATTGAAGGAAGATAACACAATCAAGAAGTAGTATATCGCTTGATCCGACGTAGTCTTTCTGAAATAAGTACTAAGCAGATAAGCAAGATTATCTAACTCTCCACTTGTTTACTCCTACTGACGATTCTTGGCGTCTGTATTTATGTATTTGGCCAAGTCTAAGTCCTCTTCTGGAGAGATGTGTTCGTTTATCTCTACAACACCTCCATTTTTAGAGATGCATTTTCTTTAGTCGATACCTTTTCCGACATGGGTCCACTTCTAACGTTTCGGTCGAATTACGTTTTCGTTTAACCTGATGTTGCATTGTGATTTCACTTTTAAAAATAGGTACTTGAAAAGTATCCTAAAGTATATCTATCGGTAAATTACAGTGTACTGGTTGCTTATTCTGTGCATATCAAGATCTCAATTGATTTATATGCTTCTTATGACGAAATCATCCACCTTCGACAATGTACATCATATTACGAAAGCGCTGAATAATTTTTCTCTCTCGCCAATTTTCTTTTCCGGCCTTAAAGAAAACTTTGTCGCCGATCTTACATGATCTGGTAGGTTGAAATTGTCGAACTTTCTTTTTATTCTCTGGCAATAATTTGTCAAAAATAGATCTAACTTTTCTAGCAAACATAAGCTTTGCAGGTGATATTTTTGCAGTGACGTTTGTATTTGACGTCATTCGATACACATTCAAAAGTTCTTCAGTTTCCAAGCCTTTAGCTTTTCCTAATGCCCTTTTGATGGTGTCAACAAACCGTTCCGCTTGACCTCTCGAACTCAGATGATAAATCGGCGTTGTCAAATGTTCAATCGCGTATCATTTGCAGAAATTTTAAAACTCCCTAAAAGTAAATTGAGTTCCATTATCGGATAACACGCTGGTAGGTATTCCAAACCTTGAGGAAAGTTTGCGCAATAATTTAATCATTATTGCGGTAGTTGGTGGTTTACACTTTAATATCTCGGGCTATATTGTGAAACTGTCGATTGCAATTAAATTGTATGAACCCTTTAGAGGTATAGCAAATCCATATGTAGTCTTGCCTATAGTTATCAGTATTCGGCCACGCCTGATAATTTATAGGTGATGATTTTGCTTCTGAATTACAACTAATACATTTTTGACTGTACTTTGGATATCTTTGTCCAAATTTGGCAAATACACGTAGCTTCTTATCAAGAACTTCATCTTCACTATTCCAGGATGTCCTACGTGGAATTATTTTAAAATCCTTTTTTGTAGTAATGACGGAATTACAATTCTATCCTCGTGCGAAAGTAGAAAATGCTGTATTATTGTTACCAGGTTTAATTTTACTTTCACTTCATTTCGACTAAACGACATTCATAGTTTTTTTGAATAAACGTATCCTTCTTAGATTAAAGTTTGATATCGTCTATCGTGACCGACATTTTTTTAATCGTGCTTTTAATTTCGCTTTCGGATTCCAGCAAAGCAATCACAGTATCTTCAAAATCTTCTTTACATTTCGATATCAATCTGGATAAGCCATCTGCGTGTCCCAATTTCTTGGACGATAGAAATTACATCTTGAAATCACAGTTCAACAAAATCGTAGACCAACACTGTAGTCAGTTTGCAGTACGTGTGGGAATACCTTTCTTAGAACCGAATACACTTAATAATGGACGATTATCAGTTTTCAGTATGAATTTTCTTCCTAATATCATCTTGTGAAATTTCTTTACAGTAAAATTATAGCAAGTGCTCCCATTTCAATTTGGCTGTAACATTTTCCGTGTTTGTCAAACTTCTTGAAACATGAGCGACTGCTATTACTGTACCGTCTTCGAATTTATAGCCTATTACTTCTCCTATGCCGTATTCGCTTGCGTCCGACGTTACTATAATCTGTCGTTATGGGTCGTAATGTCTCAGCGATATCTCTGAAGTTAGTAGTTTTTTAATTCCTTTTTTGATATTCCACAGTCCAATTCAATTTCGTACCTTTTTTAAGTAAATTATTCAGAGGTGCTCACAATTTGTACATCTCTGGCCCATAAATATTATAATTCTCTAATCCAAGAAATGATTATAGGGTTACCAAATTTGTCCGTGGAGGCGTGTCTCTAATGGCATTTGCTCAAACATGGATCTGGTCTCCTTCTTTTTCGTCGATTATCTGACCTAAATATTTAATCTTGTCCAGAAAGAATTGACATTTCTGTTCACTGATTTTGAAATCGTAATCAAGTAGTCTCTAAAATACTTCTTGAATAAGTTTTACGTGATGTATTTTCGTAGCACACTTAATAAGTATATCATCTATGTTAGCGACAACACCATCTAATCCAGCCAACATCATATCCATTATTTGCTGGAAAATACCTGGGGCTACTTTTACACCAAAGGGCAATCTTCTAAACTTGTGGAGTCCTTTATGCGTATTAATAGTTAAAAACTTATGGAATTCCTCATTGTTGTATCCTTACAGAAGGTTACAAACAGAGAAAGGTGGTACTCCAGTGAAGGGAACAGCAACACGGGCGTAGATGAAAGAAAGAGAGGTTTATTGTAAAAGAGAATACACTATTGAAAGATAGGAAATCGGTTAGCAAGCTAGTATTTCCTGAAGCAAGTCTGCCAGCTATTTGAAGATATACTTCAGACAGGTCAATTTTTGAAAAAAAAAATTACCACCATTTAATTTGGCAAATATGTCGTCTGGAGTTGGTAGGGGATATGCATATAGTCGGAGGCAGTCATTCAACCCAACTGAAAAATCTGCACATAAACGAATCTTATTTTTCTTTCTAATTATAAACCGCTGGAGTGGCCCATTCTGAATAATCTATTTTTCAATAAAACCGCGGTATCCTAACCTATGAAATTTGGTGTTAATAGATTCCAACACAGCAAAGGGTGTCTTTCTTTTAGGCTTAAAAACTGATATCACATTTTCTTTTAATATAAAAATACCTTTGACTTTGTACATTTTCCCAACTCTTCTGAGAAATTATTTGTGAATTTATTTTTTTAGATTACTCGGTGTTTATCTAGCTGTAATCTTTTTCTCTGAGGAACAATCAATTTTCCACATAATGAATTAATCGGCCAATTTCATTGTTCAAATAATTCTAGCCAATCGACTCCTAGTAAATTCGAGTTGGAATGCTTTAATACGTAAACATCTGCATTTTTTGTTTTACTCGCTAGAGTGACATTATAGGTGATTTTCCCAAGAAAAAATAATTTCTTGCCCGATATTTCAACTTTTTCGGTTTTTTCTCAAGTTAGGCTTGGTAATTCTGTTCCAAGTTTTTTCATCAATAATTGTAATATCGCTACTAGTGTCCAATTGAAATCTCACCGTAGCGTTATTCATTCACGAATGAATATTCAGTCACGAAAGTTTTATTAATTGAACTTTCCAGATTTTTAATTGGTAGTACTACTTTCAGCAAGTTAATTTTTGTATTTATTTTGCTTTTCGACTTGCAGTAGATTCGTTTGTGACCTGTTTTTCCACAATTAAAACATTTTTGGTTTTAAATAGACAGTCCTATCTGAAACGAAGCATACCACAGCTATAGCATGGGTTAAGTTTTGCTGTATTTTTATTCCGTATTTTTTTTTCGCAATGCTTTCTTTTTCTGAACTATTTGTGCTTCTCTTGTGCCATTTCGCTCAATTTTGGCTGTATTGACAATTTTTTGGCACTTTGCCGCAACAGTCTGTATCATTAACTTTGAATCCTGCTCAAGTTTTCTAAGTATTCGAGAGCGTATTTCTGCTTCGTTGCTTGATGTCAGAACTTTAAAGAAAATTAGACATTTAAACCTGTCTGGGAGATAATTCATCCAGTTTAAATTTCTCACACTCACGGTTGACTTTACCGGCATATGTGACAAAATTTTCATTTTCGTCTTTAGTAAGGTTCATGCATTGCCAACATGTATTCTTTTCATCAAAGATTTTCGATAGTATCGGTACAATTTTCGTAACAGAAAAAGTACCTTCTTTTCATCCGACCATCCTTGGCATTCTTCTCTGAAGATGGCCTCGTAGCTTCTGAAGTACGATAGAAATGTAACGTTTTCTTCTGGCACGTAAATTCACTAACTGAGTTAGCGACTGAGCCCGGCGAAAATGAAATTGACGCATTGTCTGTTCATTGCTTTCCCAGGATTGCTTTTATCTGTTCTTGATATTCAATCCGTTCCTTTTGCATTTATTGTAATAGTTGCTGAATAGATGTCTTCAATTCATCCATAGTGTATTATGTTCGTACACGTAGTCCTTAACTAGGAAGAAAAAGTTTTTTTTATTATTCTAATAGTGATATATCATACAGACTTGAAGTTTGTCGACTTCCGCGTCGCGCTATGAATATACACGAACTCCACCAAAAATTTTTCCTTGAGTTTTGAATTTTGCCCTCGAATGTTTTTGTGTGAATTCTAATTCTCGTCGCCACTGTTATGTCTTCATTGCATTGAATGAAGATAATACAATCAAGAAGTAGTATGTCATTTGGAGTCGATGTAATCTTGCTGAAATAAGTAATAAACAGACAAGCTAATCTTTAACATACAACTTGTTTACTCTTTGTATTTATTGTGCGAAAGTACAAATAAGCCTGCTTAATACTGCTAAATCTTACCAAATACCGTAAAACTAATACCAATTCCTCTGACTATATGGGAGAAATTCATAATATTCTACAAGCATATCCAAATTATAAACACATATACACTGACGGCTCTAAAATCTTGGACAAAGTTGAATGCTCTGCTATACTTAACAATATAAAAATTCCCAAACAATTGCTTGACAAAACAATTATCAGCGCAGAAGCCTCGGCCATACACTTGTTGCTAGATATTATAGAATCTAGTGGGTCAGATAGATTTATCATCTCAGATTCACTATCTGTACTCATGAATAATAAAAACATGGGACATACCTTAATAAATAAAGTACTAAATAGGATTGACACTAGGAAAAAAAAACATGCTAAAAATAGTCAGTGACAAAATTTGGAATGGGGATAGGCTGGTCTTCGCTTGTTTTATTGTTAACTTAGCAAGCCTCAATGACTGATCCAATCGATCGTATATTATTCCTTTCACGAAAACATCTCATCAACATTGTCTTAGACACCAAAATAACACATACTCTAAGAAATCCTAAACTAATCCCATATGTACAATGTTTGTTGAGGGCTGGGCTGATAAAATCTAAACAATATAAAAGTCCAATGTTCATGATGTAAAAATGTATATATCATCTAAACAACTAAACAAAAATAGTGTTAGTTACGGCACACCCCCAGTCTAATCCTTACACAGTCTAACAATTACCTGGACGAAAAAAAAAACAACAACTGCGGGATTAATAACTCGAAAACAAAGACAGCCCACACAAGACAACTGCAAATCCTGTCACAAGGGGATGGGGAAAGGGAATAAACCAAAGATAAAATGGATGCAAAAATAAGGGGTGGGGTCAATGATCGTTCATTAGCTAGCTAATTTAAATTCGGTGAATTTAAGCAAAAAGAAAAAAAAATTCCTACTGACGATTCTCGGTGTCCGTATTTATATATTTGGACGGAGAGGTGTGTGTGTTCATATCTACAACAAAATGATAGAACTGGGATTACTCCGCGTCTGCCAAAGAAATTTTGCTAACGACCACTATATAGCGTTGTCAAAAGCAGTATATACAAAAACGGTGCAATAGTCTCTCTCTCTCTCTCTCCCTCTCTCTCTTATTCCCTGTTACACACATAATTCCTAAGAGATAGGACGTATCTCGTTCCCCAAACACGGGAGGTGTTTTTGGGGAACGAGATACGTCCTATTTCCAAGGAACAACATGTAGCATTGAATATAATAGAATACATTATACAAATACTCCAATTGATTGCACACAGGCATATCTAATAATTCTAACAAAACCAACAAAGAACTATTCTCAAAGTGTAAGATTCTCACAATCTTTTATCTGAACTTTGCACACATAATCGTCTGAAAAAGGATATCACAGCAGTATCCAAAACCACAAACAATAAGATAGAATAAATAAATAAAATAAACAGGAACATGAGGATTACCTCCCTTACGTTAGGGTAACGTGTTATTAGTATAAAAGCAGCGCATATTAAAAAAAAAACAAACTTTGTTTCCCACTTTTCGTTCCTTTGAATAGCAGCTGCTCATCATCAAATAATTTTGCCACAACCATCAAGTACTTATCAGCACTCATACACAAACCCACATATACACTAGCACACTGTTTTCTAAAATTGTAATTTTTATGAGAATATATTGATTTTTATTTAAAACAAGAAAAAATGTTTGTTAAAAATTGTTCTCCATTTGTATTTGAAATTTTTGGTTGTCTCTGTTACTTGCTTTTGACCGCAACATATGCTGACAAATCAATGCATAAAATATCACCTTATTGAAATTTATCCCATTTTCTTTCACCTTTACAAGTAATGACAACCGGTCGTTTGTATGTGTACATTTTGCTGCTTTTAGTTCAACTAGAAGAACGTTCCACAAACAATACGCACCGTAATTCACTCAACTTTGCATTCTTTCTAGTTAGTTTTCTTGGGTAATAATATATATATATATATATATATACAGTAATTGGCCATGATTAAGTGTAATTGACAAAATTCTTAATAAACAATATGAAAAAGAAGAAAAAAAGAACAAGATAAAATAATACTAAGCAAACAATGTATATGCAAGTCAAAACTAGGCAAAGCAACAGCAATAAGGCAAAATACTTAGAAAATAAGAATTGTGTTCACACGCAAAAAGAATAAACTCAAATGCTTATAACATTCTATTTTCAAGAAAGAACAAATATATGTCGATTATGGGACCGAGAATTGTTAATTTGTATTGGTTAGGAAGAATTTCCAGATGTGTTTGTATGATTTGTCTAAAAATTAGCGGAGGGAACGTTCTCAGCAGTCAATGCTATCAATTGGAACCAATACATAATTTTGATAATGATAATTTTTTTAAAATAATAATGATTACTGATCAGCAAATTTAAAAAAATACTGATAATTTTAATAATGATAATTTTTAAAAATATTGATAATTTCTGATCTACAATTTAAAAAAAATAATGACAATTTTAATATTTTAAAAAAAATAATGATAATTTCTAATCAACGAATTAAAAAATATATAGTTTTAATAATGATAATTTTAATAATGATAATTTTTAAAAAATAATGATAATTTCTAAAGCAAATGGTTTTAAAAATAATAATTTTAATAATGATAATTTTTTAAATAATGATAATTACTGATCAGCAAATTTCCTATTTCAATAAATGCCGTATTGGAGTACTTAAATTATTATCAACAGCCAAGGATAATAGTTTATAGATATTTGGCAACCTGGGGAAAAAACGATAAAATTTTCTGAGTTGGTTGTTTTTGCAGTAACAATGTTTATTAATACTTCCCATGAAAATGTAAAGTTTACCGGAGGTAAAATAAGTAAGGTCTCTACGAATTTACTTTTAAAACCATTAGTCGGAATCCTTTTTTTTCCAAACTATAAAAAAAAAAAATGCTCTCACGAGCTAACAGAAAACTTGTGGAATTACCTTCTCGTTTCCTATCCATAATCATAATTTAAAACGGTTACTCCTTTGGACAAATACAATTTAAGGAGAGGTCATAGAATTTCTGTTTTTGGAAGGAAAAATACTGCAATCATTCGCAGGTTAGTACATATTTATGAAAAGTCTGCACTTGATGTAAGCACATTAAGAAGATTGGTTAGATTGATCAATATGGCTAATGGCAATCCGAGAGGGAAAGAAGCTGACCTTAGTGGCAGAGACAGGCCAGCCTCAGCTGTAAATATGGATATGACGAAACAGGTTAATGCTCTCATTACAGCTTACAAAAGAATGACTACTTCAAAACTCAGTGAAATCCTTCTGGTGAGCCATAATGTTGGTCATAGTTTAATGGCTACGCTAAAATCTTTGCAAAGTAAGTCCATATAATGTTGACAGAATGAGATATTCCATCCGAGGGCTCACGACGGAGACACTCAGATGACTGAAGCAACTCATACATAGATGAGAAAGTAACCAAGAAGCTTCTTCGATACGTATATATATATATATATATATATATATATATATATATATATATATATATATATATATATATCTTCATTCAAAGGTGGAATGCTACGAATGAAAAGGAAAGAGACTATGTGGAGAACTAGATTTGGTATCATAAGAGTTTTGTTTTTATTTTGGTGTAAATTGTTGATTTCTATTATTAAATCTGTTGTAGAAAAACAATAATAAGCATTACGTTTTGAGTAACTCTCCTATTTTTCGACTGCTACGCAAAAGGCTAGAGAAAGAAAGCAACAGTAATTATATTGGATTTGGTTGCTATGATTACGAGGCAGTGAAAATTGTCACAATAAATTAATCGAGAAGTATCAAGGGGTCACTTAATAGAAAGAGGATAAGTATCACGTATAATGTGGGTTTGGTCGTTGGATGTAGTCGGAAGATTAAAAACCAATAAAAAATTTGGATTCTGGATTCTGTTTTTATGTTAGTTGATAAGATCACCAGACGGATTTGGTGAAATGAATGCTGATTGGCTAAAAAATAAATTTATCAGCAAGATTTTTTCTAATTTTGGAATACGGTTGGAACTTCTTTTCTTTTTTTAACTTAAATATGTAGCCGAGATTAAAAAAAATGAGTAAAAAAAAAAAAAAATATTGGAAGGCGGGGGAGAAAACCTAACTTCGAGTAAAAGTCACGTGAATTCCAGCAACACGGTTTATAAAATTCAATTAATTTATGTGATTGTTGCTTCTCTTCAATTGTATAAAATTGGAATATTTTCTTGTCGATAATACTCAAACATGATGGATCATTTTGCCATACATTGCGTGCAACAAACACGTTTCTCACTGATTAATGCATTGCCATGTCGAATGCCTGTAGGAAATTCCGTTATCTCGCGTTTTTCATATATCAAACATCCCAACGCCTAAATTTCAAACAATAACAAAATAAAATAAAGAAAACATGTATATACCCGTTAAATAAATTATTTGTGTTTACAAACATATGTACATGAATTAGTTGAGTTAATGTCTTTGTATAGTTGGTACACAGAAAAATATGTAGTTTAGATAATACTTTTAAATAGTTGGTCTACAAAAAAAAAAAAAAAAAAACTGTGGTCATGAAAATGCCTTTATCGTTAGCGAAGATTCACTGACCGTCTTTGCCGTTGTTATTGGAGATGATTCGTTTGAAGACGCCGACGCATAATCGTCAGCGAAGATTAACTGACCGTCTAAGCTGTCGTTGTTGTAGCTGATTTGTTTGAAGTCGCCGACACATGTGCCTCTCAGCATGCGCTTTGTAGGAAGGAAAAGGCTATGTAGTCTCTTGTGCTCGTCTTGGAGACAGCCGCATTTCTACTCAGTGAAAGTCAAAATCTGTAAGTTTTTATAAGAAAATTTTCCCAAAAGTAGACTCGAGAAAAATACGGTTTTATTTTTCTCCGATTTGTCAAATATTTCACAAGTTAATGTTAATTTCTAACCAACAGACGCTTTGATTTAAACGGTTTGCGTTGTATTGTGGAATCTTTTTGGAATGTCTTTAATATTGATTGCTATTGTATAGAAAATAAGTATGTGGGTGTTTTGATACGGTATGTGTGTATTTCATAGAAACATTATTCTAGTTCCACGTGTCTTTTCTGGATATCCCAGTTTCAGTTTTTTTTTCCTTTAGTAACTTAACTTAAAAAAGGCATAGCACGAAGAATATACCCCGGTGGACAAAATAAAGTGTTCGGCTTGAAATTTCAACGCATATCACCTGAAGAAGGCTGGAGCGTACAACGGCCGAAACCTCGTGAATATAACAATAAAGATGAGGAAAATAGTCCGAATAATGTAAATAGTTACAATACTTTATCTCAGAAATATAGACAGATATAGAAATTGTGGTGTTGTGATGTTTGCTGCAAGACTATGTAATGTAATTGAGATGTTTTGGTAAAAGGGAAATTATTCGAGCTGCCATATTAAGGACTGTGTCTGACTAAATTAGTTCTAGGACAGTGAAGGCAAAGTCCCTCACTATTATTTAGGGCACGTGCCACATATGTATATTTTGTACAATAAATATTTAATAGTCCTTATAGTAATGTTTTGTCATTGTAAAAATGTCACTGTAAATCTTTAAAGTTGTTAGTATCCTCCTCCTCCAACCAATATATATATATATATATATATATATATATATATATATATATATATATATATATATATATATATGTGTGTGTGTGTGTGTGTGTGTGTGTGTGTGTGTGTGTGTATATATATATATATATATATATATATATATATAAAGCGAAGCTTAGGTGTAAAGATCTATACATAAATAACTCGCGTCGTGGTTCCCAGCTCAGTTTGTCTCTCCAGTTGTGTTTCTGTTGTGGTGTCTTCCCTCTAAAGAGTCTCTGTTGGACTCTTCCGCCTACTATAAGATTAGTAGGAGAGAAGGCCTTGGAGGAACAGTCGCACAAATTGTTCAAATGTCGGCAGAGAGGAACTCGGACGAAGCTTTGCCGCAGGGCAAAGTTTCGTCCGGGGAGGTAGACAGTGTCTGAACCCGTCTAGGCGGGTTCAAAGGGAATATTTTAGGCCGAGCTTACTGGCTTGGAGAAACCCACGTTAAACTCGGCCTTGTGCCACATACATTCCTTGTGGGGTGACTGTTAAATATAACAGGCGCATAGATTGTTCATTACTGTCGAACTCTCTGCCGAGGCAGAGAGGAACCCGGACGAGGTTTTGCCCAATATAGACAAAGCCATCTCTCTACATCCGTTTGCAAACATATTCGTGTTCGGTGATTTTAACGCCCACCATACCATGTGGCTTAAACAGTCAGTGACTGACTTCGCTGGCATCCAAACCCTTAACTTTTCAATCACTTAATCCCTCACGCGTTTCCACAGTAACAAGGATGGTAACATTTCCCTTCTCCATCTCTGTTTTATCTCCATCCATGATTCTTGTCGCGTTACGCAGCTCTGGTGGTGTCTGTTAACATCCTCTTCCACTCGCTCACTAGCCGTAAATGTCCTACTAAAAGAATATATTTCTGTTATCAACGGGCAGACGTTCCGTGATTTCCTTCGTGACCTTCCTTGAAATGTGGTCTTTAATCATTCCGTACAAAAATGTGTATCTGAGCTCTCCTGGGTAAAAGTTGGCATCGAGGCTTTCATCCCAGCAAGAATATACCAAGTTAAATTGCGATCATCTCATTGGTTCTCACCTGCTTGTTCTGTCGCTATAGCCTTATAGGAATCACTTCTTCCGTCTCTACCGGAGTGATATGTCTGATTGCAACAGGCGTTTCTTTGACTCTGCTCGTTATAAGTGAAAGCGTGTCCTCAATGAAGCTAAGTTACTATTTGTTGATAAGATGAAACAACGTATTGCATCTCGCATCCGGGGTACCCATATCTGATTCCCCCCACCCCTAGAACTGAGGCTATATTGTGTGATTTTTTCCCGCAGTAGGTTGCCATTTCTTTCTGCGGTAGACCAATTGCCATCCTGCTTTTTACCCATAGCTGAGTGGAGAAGAAGAGGATTCATACTTTTCCCAAGAGTATTAGCACGTAAATGAATGTAATGGATTCGACTGGAATTCGAATTCGGCTCTCCAATTTCTCAATCTGAGCCACTATCCATTTCTACACTCTTAGAGGAAAGTTTAATTACCAAGAAAATATCCATAGAAAAAACGGGTAAGCTACGTTACGCTGGTGGTGTAGAATTATTATTATTATTATTATAAATAAATAAATAAAAATAAAATATAGAATAATAATGATAATGAAAATTATAAATAAAATAAAACAATAGCATAAAAACGTTGTATAAAATAAATTACATAAAAATTAAAAATGATAAAGACTCTCCCAGCATCCAACAAAAACTGTTCCTGTCGGAAATACAGACATCCCATCAAAAGATTAAATCTCTACACTACGAACAACGGGCAACACGTGTCCGAATTCACTTTGAGATATGGCTTATAATACTACGGAGTAAATTCTCCCTTTTATCTCAAGTACCATAAAACAATTCTAACCTAAAAATACACACACCAATTCATACAAAAATAAATTGTATGAAATGACATATAATTTATCATGCTTTTCTTGTTATTTGTGTACGTTTTTTCCCCTCTCAATTATGTTTTTATCTCCGTGAACACAAGGCTAATTTCTGCTGCTATGATGTGAGTTAATCACCCACAACATTTTGGTGACCGCTGACGTGCTTAACAAAAACAACCCATTCAGCCACAGTGGTAGGAAAATGACTGGAGCCGAGATGCCAGACCAGGACCGATAACATTGCAGATTTTTCTTTGGATTTTATCAAGATTCTCTAAATACATAGCAGAAGCACCATACCAGATATGACAGCAATACCTACATCTTTCCTTTTCTAGAAATGTGTAAGTATTTATAGCTGTCTGGGCAACACATGACTATTCTTTAGTATAACGACAAGATTATTAATCGCAATGCTCTCAAATCAAGTTGTATTATAACCAATGCCTCGTGTCTCTTTCTATTCAATTTGTCCGTCTCTCTCTCTCTCTCTCTTGCTGTCTCTTTCTCTGTCTTTATTTATCACTTTGTCCCTCTCTTTCTCTGTTTCTCTTTTTATTTCTGTTTGCTTCTTGCTGTCTCTACGGATGTTTGTCACTCATTGTTTCTCTCAATCTCCCTCTCTTTCTTTCACTTTATGTCTATCTCTTTGTGCCGTCACTTGTCTCTCTTTATATCCGCCTGTCTCTTTCGCTAATATACATTTTAAATAGATATCAGTTTTACTTACTGCAAATTTTATGTATAGACGAGTATAATGACTGGGGAAAGCAAGAAGATTGTGAAGTGCCAGTATTAGGCCATCCAGCATTGAACTTTAAGTCATGTGTACACTTGCTTACATATAATGAGAGAAAAAAAATGAGATGCATCTCGCACACATAAAATTTTATATACATTAGCTCGCATACACGTATACTCTTGTGATTATGTATTTAGTATATGTCTTTATTACTTTAAACGTTATTTTTAGTGGATACCCATATTTGAGTAGAGGCTTCACTTATTTTTTTTAACAGTATTTTATTTCGTCTACCAGTCTGAACATTCAAGAAATCTTATTAGATAAAAATGCGCCCCCACCGACAGGATTCGAACTTTCGTCCACCTTTGCAGGACAAACCGTCGTTAGATTATTATATATATATATATATATATATATATATATATATATATATATATATATATATATATATATATATATATATATATATATATATATATATATATATATATATATATATCAGCTGCCACTATATACCTCATAACAGCCTCGAGCGCTTAGCCTTGGAGCGGGTAGAGTGGAGATCAACGTGTTTTAGTGGACTTAGCAGTTTTCAATCTGCTAGTCTGAATCATCTTAGGAAGTGAGAGCAAGATCTAAAAGGTCAGCCAACCTAACAGTGACCTCATCCCACAATCCTCAGTTTTGCTCCATATGCGGCCTCTGTTGCAAACCACTAGCGGGTCTTAAATGCAACTTAACATTATCGCACAAAATTCATGACTGAATCAATTGGTTAAGTTGTCAGATCATCATACTTCGAAACCGACGGGAGAGTCCATTATCTATCTATCTATCTATCTATCTCTATCTATCTATCTATCTATCTATCTATCTACGACCAAACACAGTCACACAAACACACATATATACATATAATGACTATATACAATCTGCATATATATATATATATATATATATATATATATATATATATATATATATATCGGCAGCATATCTTCATTGAAGCATCTTTGACTGAATAAACTAGACATATCTAGACATATTATGTCTGTTTATTTTTATTTTAATCCTCTCAAATTCATGGATCAATTTTTTAGTGCTGTTGTAAAACTGAGTAAGGAATACGTCGTAGTTTTGGTGATTTCTTTTATTTTCCCAAGTACTTACAACAATATTATCAAGGAGGCTTACATTATACATGGCAGATACAAGTACTATTGTCCGACATTTAAAAGATCATCCCTGTCCACATTCACGTTTCAGAAAATTATTAATTGACAATACAAATATACCTAACTATAAAAATAAAAAAAAAAACAAAAATCAAATTCTCGAAGTATTCTATATAAAAAAATAAAACCACATCAAATAAAATTAATTACGAGTATAGCAAGAAACGTTTTAATATCTCTATAAAAGCAATGTTTTCGGATGCTCAAATTGTAAAAAAATTAATTAACATGTATTCTTAACGTAAATTTACTATAACGGGGCGTGTTTCATGCACCTTTACAACAAAAATACAATCATCATTTACATTAATTTTTGTCTTCGCTATTCACCACTTGGATGAGATTGAAAGTACTTGAGAAAATAAAAGATGTAACCAAGATTACGGCGTCTTTCATACTCAATTTTGAAACAGCACTAAGAAATTTATATATATATATATATATATATATATATATATATATATATATGTGTGTGTGTGTGTGCGTGCGTGCGTGCGTTTTTTTGGTCTGTCTAGATAATATTTATTTTTCTGGGTAGGTATGATCTTTCTCTTTTGAATCTTTCTTTTCTTTCCTTGTTCGGTATTTTTTTCTTGTCTAAGGTATTAGGTCTTATATATATATATATATATATATATATATATATATATATATATATATTCATTCATAGACAGACTGTTTCGCTGTATCACCGCTCATCAGTGTGGATAGACGTCCGGTTGCCTCTAGCTAGTATCGAAAACCAGCTGAATTGGCCCCAGTCGGAGAATCTACCCCTAAGCCGTTGGCGCACAGCAGGGATGAAGGTAAATATAAGCGTATTTATTTTTAGATAAACACATCAGTGACCGAGAGGACTCGTATTGCACTGTGACTTGGTGTAATGATTAGCAAGCTTGACTCACTAGATTGCATATCTATTTCTAAAGTAATGGAGTCCCATAAAATTGTTACAGGTCCTACATCTGTAGTGATTTTCCAAGCGTAGTTTAGATGTGGCACAAGGCCGAAATTAGGGGGCACCCAGTGAGGATCGAACTCACTACTCAGTTGTAATTGTTCTAGCGAGCCAAGCCTGCTAATCATTACACCGGCTTGAGGTGCCCCAAAGGTCCTATATCTGTAACCGGGTTTGGGTAGTGTACATACTAATTTCTTAAAGTTATAGATTTTCCAGTGCAGATATTGGCCCACTCTGTCTGACCAAGTTTTATATTCGGTTGATACGTTCAACCTGATATAAGAAAGTTAATTGTTTCTGGATATTTATAACAGAATCTGCATCTGGGGTCACCACAATTTTTCAGTATCTTTACTTGATAATTTCTAGCATTTGTCATGTGCATTAAGAATACAACTTCGGTTTCAGCGTTTAATCCTGCATTGGTGAGTATGGGATTTGTCTATCATCTTGACTGGCACGGGCAGAGTATAGACCATGAAGAATTTTGTCATCATTCCTGCATTTGGTCAATTGCATTTGCTTTCGCTTTCTTTCTTTGATGATTATTTTGCCATTGCAGTAGGTGTTTTATGGCTTACTTATTCTTCTTTATCCACTTGAATTTCACTTTTGGATTTGTTAGCTTCCTTTATTACTGAACAAAATTATTTCTTCCAGTTTTCTCTAGTGTTTAAGTATCCTTGAAGACCAATTCTTGTAGCTTTTGTAAGACAATTCTAGTTGAACTAATCCTCTTCCTTCGTATCTGGACATATACAGAAGATCAACAACAGCCTTAGACCGCTGCAGCAGTGCAAGTAAGAAACCTTCGCGTTTTTACATCCATTCGCTTAATGTCAGCTGTAGTCCAGGTAAGGATGTTGAAGCTGTATTGCACTACAGGGACAGCCAAAGTGTTTATGGCTGATATCCTGTTTTGTGAATTCAAATCGGTATTTAACACCAGACACACACAACTGTAGTATTCTTTTCTTACTTTCTCCTATATTTGGTCTGCTGTATTTCATCTGCTTCGCTTTCTCTTAGGTGTTTTTATGCTTCTACTTGCTCCAGTCCCCTAATCTTTTTGACAACGTTGAGATTTATTTGAGTGTGTTTCGGTAATTCTTCTTTTCTTGAATGTTACTTCTGCCCATATATCGAACACGAAATCCATACCGATGAAACATTTACTGAAACATTTTACAGTATTGAGGATAGCTTCCAACTCTTTGGCAAAAAGTTTGTGTTCATTCATGTAGAATAAATGATTAGATACTTTAGTGTTTATTGTCTATCCATATATATTACTGCCGAGTTGATGCAAAAGGAACATTAGGGACAGACGAAACAGAATGAGTGACAGGGAGTCTCTTTTAATGATTCCTCGTCGGATATTCAAACGATTGGAAGCGGCAATACTTTTGGTGTGCTTTAGGTATAATCTACTACCACCGAGGAAACATTGTACAGTTCTAAAGCGTTAAGGATCCAAGAGTATGGCACAATATCAAAGGCTTTACGATAATCTATCCGAATTGTGCTGAGATTTCCTGCAATTTTTCAAGATCATTTTATTTGTCAATAGTTGACTTTTGCAAAAATATGAAACACTTCGGTGTCCTTTCTGTTCCAGAATGTCATTTTCATTGAGAAAAGAGTAAGTAGAGTCAGTCAGTACAGACGTATATTAATTTATATGTCGTAGACAATCATGTTATTGGCCTATAATTTTCCGGATCATGTGTTTCACACGTTTTTAGTAGGAGATACTGTCAGTGATCCATTCTGCAATTTCAATGGGATTATTCATTAGAAAAGTTTGTACAAGGGTTTTATGGATTAATGGCAGATGATAGGGCCAAAAGTTTGGTGTCTTGCCATTTCCTTGTGATTTCCATTTTGTGGATTATTTTAGAGCTTGCCTTACATTGTTATTCGTTATATTTTCCCATTCTTATGCAGGTATATCCTTCATTTTTTTCGTTCTCTTTTGATCCATTCTGCATTTGGATTATATTAATTTAGACTGCTCTAAATCTTCTCCCAAAGATTTGTACTTCTTCAATAGATAGTAGCTTTTTACTTCTATAACTTCTTTTCCAATATCCATGAAAAGTGTCTTCAAGTTTGTTTGAATTATTTTGCCGATAGAACCTGCAATCGCTGTGTCTTTAAATACTCTTTCTGTTTTAAGTATTTCATTGATTGGTAGAATTTCATTTACTAATTTAAATTTATATTTCCGTTTGATCTGCCTGCTTTTCTTGTTGAAAAATTTAAATTTCTTGAAATCTCATCCAGTATTTACATCTGATTTCTTCAATTTCTCGATTTAATTTTGCCTTCCAAGCAGATTGTTTTGTCTGTTATTTAATCTTTTCATTAGGTTTTCCAGTAGTTGCTAAAGCTGTTGCATATATTACATTAATTACTTCTGTAATGTTTTCCAATGATCTGTCCGTTAACAATGTTTGCAATGCAGCGTTATATATTTGCCCAGTATGTTTATTGGATTTCGTCATGTGGATATTTGGAATCTGGTCTCTTTCTGACATTTCTGTGCGGGTTACTTTGCTGATTATTTGAACGGTGTAGTTTCCCATTTATTAATTTCAACTCTGTTATTTTCAAGAAATTCTGTTCTAATTTCGTTTGGTTCATTTTCACCAGTGACAGATTCTGAATCAATGAAATTGTTTATGCCGGAGCTCTTCAGTTTCATTTCCTGAGAGATCATTATTTCAATTCTCATTTCTTTTAGCTTCTAACTCAACCTCTATCATATTATATATTTTCAGTCTTGCTTCGTTTTCGTTTGAGTTGTGGCTTTTTCTCCTTTGTCTTATATTTAGTGATGTCTGTTCTATTTTTGGATTTGAGTCTTTTATTTCGCATGAAGTCACTGCGGATATTGGCAAGCACATTTGGGTTAAGCTAGGGTCAGATTTCAGTTCCTATCAGATCTCTCCATATTTATCATGTCTGCTCCGTTACGGTTTTTTGAGGATTTTTGAGTGCAGTATAAAATGGCTTCTTTATACTCCTTGTAATTTCATTTCGCGCGCCTTCTTTCGATTAACCGATTTGACATTAAGTCACCAGGATCAAGGTTGGAGTTAATCCGGTTTTAGTGATCAAGTGTCCCATTGTTGGTGAAAGAGTTTCGTCCAGTCATAGACTTTTCGACTCCAGACTAGTTCTCCTCGGATGGACGCTACTCCTGTTGACCTGGGCGACAACCGATCTGTATGCAACATGTAGTGTTGCGGGAATGGAAAGTATTATCATTTCATGCCTCATGGTATATTTGTCCAGCAAACAATATTTGGTGGATTCATGTGAGTCCGGGTAAAAAGGGACACACAAAAAAAGGAAAAATAAACAACAATTAATATACGTATTAACAGGACATGTTACAGAAATATGAAGAAAGAAACAAAGCTGAAGTTATGAACAGTTCAATACAAACTTCAATCTCTGTCTCTGAAGTACTTAAACAATAATAATAATAATAATAACTTAGTAATAATATTTTTTTAAATATTTTAAAAAAGATTTACCCTGCGCAAGGGAGGGAATTACGGCGCATTAAAGAATATAAGAAAAAACTATTACGGAGAGAGAACAATAAAAGAAAAAGAATTAGAAAAAACAGAAGATAACGATTGAAAGTGCATTTAAATCTTTGCAGATCAAAGTTGACTGGGAAGCAAGATGTCGGAAGAGAATTCCACAAGAGAGAAGTGCGATAGAAGAAACTGTTAGCATAGAACTTACGGTTGCATCTAGTCATTTCAAGTGGAAAATGATGAGACTGGTACTGTGCTTAATTTCATAAATTCTAGTTGCCAGAGAGTTCATCAGTACAATTACCATAAAAGGTATTTTATAGAAAAGGCACAGGGAAGTTATATTACGGCAGTAGGAAAGTGACAAAACCTGAGATGCCAGATCATGACCATTAACATTGCAGATTACCTATGCAATAATAATAATAATAATTATTTTTATATACGTAATCATTAGCAATACTATTCAGGTGTTTCAGATGTTATGACAGATTCATGTATTTAGATTCAGGTAATTTTGAGCCATTACTTAAAACCAGGCCCTCAAATCAGCCGAGGAATGGAATTCTTGTAAGTGGGAGGATATTGAAACAATATCTGTTCTTAGTGCCAAAAGCTAGTTTAGGTGTTTTAATGATGGTGACGTACCCCTTGAAATAAAGCCCCGAAATGAACAACGATCAGTCGTCGATTATGATGCTTTAAAAGACATAGTAGAGGAGAAGCCAACTGATAGTACTCGAATTTTTCAGAACAGATAAGATCATTGAAAGATATCTTAAGTTATGGCAAAATTATGTATGGCCAATTTCTTCATAGCTGAAGAGGAGACTTGAGGCAATAGAGATATAGTTTTATAGAAGGATGATGCAAATACTATAGACGGAGCATGCGAGCAACGAGAAATTTTTAAGGATAATAGAAACAAAAGAGACATTTAGATTCAGGATGAGGGCTTGGAGAATTTAACACTCACGGGGTGTACTGAAGCGGGAAAGAGTGAGGTTGTGTAAATGGATCTCCGTTGCTTCAAGTTTCTTCCTCATCTGTGAGGAAATTGTCCAGCATTTACTGCCATAGAAGAGGATTTATTATTACACAGTATTTCAGCACTCTTGTCTTTGTTTCTAAAGAAATTTTCCTGTTTCTCAATACTTTGCTTAAAAACAAAAACAAAAAACAAAAACAGCCTTTGACGAATATTTTTAATTAAACAGCAAGTGTTTAATGGGAAAAAATTATCAACGAGTTTTTTTTTTCCAATTATGCATCATTGTTAATTGGATAGATTTTCTTTTTACTTAAATACTTCACCGAGATTTTTTAAAATGACAGAAGCTGAGGAAGTAAAAATGAAAATGAAAACTCTTAGAAACTCCAGCAACAATATTTATCAAATTTGATCATGGATTATGACCATTTCCGTTCTTGAAACATTTTCCTGAAAATACAATCTATTGTTTTGCTGGATGAGACTTCATTTGTGATCGATTTTTTTATGTCTATACTGCGTTAAAAGATCCTAATAAGAGAAAGATTCTAATTAAAAATGGTCGACTCCCTGTACCGCGCCAGTAAGTACTTGACTCCACATGCTATCCTCTACCTACCAGTTCACGCCAAAAATGGAGTACTGTTGTCATATTTGGGCGGGAGCTGCGGCATCGATAGAGTTCAAAAGCTTCTCCGAGTATATGTTGATGACGAATTATTTTCCGCCCCCAACACTATCTCTCTTTCTTTCTTTCTTTCTTTCTTTCTTTCTTTCTTTCTTTCTTTCTTTCTATCTATCTATCTTTCACACACAGGCGGGATGTGAGAAGCCTTTCGTTGCTCTATCACTACTATCTCGGAAACTGCTCGGATGAATTATGTTCCTTAGTTCCACCAGTTCTAACCACCACGGCTAGGACCCTCTAGTCCACTTACATTGTAGCAAACCACCCACATTACGTCTGTATTCCATCAGTGAGAAGTAAATTACACGCTAACAGCTTCTTCCCGCAAACCACTGCTCTGTGGGACTGACTCCCAAGAGGTTTTCTTGATCGCTACAATGTTAACTTGTTCATGCCTAGATTTAACCGTTATCTTCCCCTCCTATTCGTACAAACTGCCTCCTAATGTAACCATCAACTTCGAGGAGCCCCGGGTCTTGTACAGGGTGAACCTTACTGTAAACAAAAATAACGTTTTCTTCGTACAGTCGATTACTTAGCTTAGTTTAGTGCATGGCCAGATAGGGAATTTTGTAGGGATCGAACCATAAAATTGATTTTGTAAATAATCTTGGTTACGAATAGGTTCCCTGTTGTAATGTGGTCGTTAGTAACGGTACGTTCATATATCCATAATATTAGGTGTGTGCAAAAGTTCGCAACACTCTTTTTTAAAACTAGAGGCTGAACACAGAAAGCCTATTTTTGTTGAAAACGTTTGAATATGACAATTTTAATTTTATTACATTTAACTGTACTGTTGCATGCGGCACCTTTAAAAACTTCTTTAAAAGGTATTTTGTAGTTATAGAGAGACAAAAGAAAAAATAACAGATAGGGGGTATTGATATATATATATATATATATATATATATATATATATATATATATGTATGTATGTATATATACAAATAAAATGAGAACGAATCAAATTCAAACGTTCACAACATTAATTTAAAAAAAGTGCTCAATACAATAGCAGAGCGATAATTACTTATTATATTGGAAAATATGTATGTTCAAATGTAATATGATATAATAAAGAAGTATATATATATATATATATATATATATATGATTAAGTAATTCATCGAGTCTAAAAGAAACCTCAACAGAATGCAGAAAGCAATAGACGGGCGTTTCGTTCTATATTTGGGACTCATCAGCAGTTCGCATCCACTACCGAGAATTGATCCCGGACAGTTACCATATCAGGCAAACGTCATATCAACTGTTTATTCTAGACACGATGAATTACTTAATCATGATTATCTCAAATTCTCCTAATAATTTCTATCACGGTTGATTTAAAAATCTACAGACCACAACGGCTCTAATATGTATATGCGTGTGTAGGTGTGTGTGTGTGTAGGTGTGTTTGTGTGTGTGTGTGTGTGTGTATGTATGGATATGTGCGCATGTGTATATGTATATGCATGTAAGTATATGTGTATATATATATGTATATATAAGCAAACAAACCAGGCATCCCAATGTGATACATAACATCAGGAAAACAGATCACTACATAAGCTAAAAACAAAACAAAAAAAATGGCTATAATATATTGATTACATGATTATGTGACTGTGAATGCGCGCTTGGTGTGTGTATGTGTGCATGGATGTATATTGGGGGTACATATACTTATATAAGTGTGTACATGTATATACAAATTTTGATATGTATGTATATGTGTACAGGTATACATATAAAAACAAAAATGCATCTATGATATGTAAATGCATGTGTATTTATGTATGTATGTGCGTATGTATGCACAAGTATATATCGATGGGCATGTATACGTATACATGTATGTACATGTATGCAAAAAAGGTCTCTAATATATGCATATACCTGGGTGAATACGTATGTATGTACACGTATGTAAAAGTATATATATATATATATATATATATGTGAAAATATATATAGAAAATAGGAAGGAACTGGTTAGGTAAATAATCCAAAGTTCCTTAGTATTTTAGTTATTATTTTAAAAAAAAATAGTGCTCGATACAAAAGTAGAGCATAAATATAATTATTTATTTAAAATATGATTCCAACTTGCGACATAACATGTTTCAAAACAAGAGCGAAAACTTCAATATAATTTTTGAATTAAATTGAGTTAAAGTGAGCTCTGTTCCATCTTCAAAAAAAAAAAAAAAAATCGCTTGAAGATGGAAATTGAGCTCACTTTAACTCAATTTAATTCAAATAATTGTATTGAAAAAAAATCGGCTCTTGTTTTGAAACATGTGACTCTATGTCGCGAGTTGAATCATATTTTTTAAATAAGTAATTATATATATATATATATATATATATATATATATATATATAAAAAATCCTGATTTAAAACATACAATACCAAACGGCTCTAATACAAATATAGATAAAATAAACAAGCACACCGGTGGTTGCAGTAAGAAAGGTAAGTAAGAATGTGTTGTTGTGGCGTAAGGAATATTGTTGTTATGTTTCTCTCGGTGTTTGTGGCTAGCTAAGTTTAACGTTAAGACAGAAGAAGATCGTCTTTTTCCCCATTCCCCCTTTTTGGCCTTGTGCAGCATTTTGTATTAAAATACAAATAAATATCACTCTCCAAGTCTGGAAATCAGGAGGTGATAAGTTAAGGAAATTAATTTGATTTATGATACATCCTGAGAAATCCCAACCCATTTTTCTCACAGTTTCGTCTTTCTTTTATTTAAAATGAAGAAGATTATCCGCTGTCTGCGGCTGGACGCGTCTTTAATAAAATGTTCCGCATTGTCTCATAATTTTTACTTTTGATTCGGATACTATTACACACACACGCGCATGCGCGCACACACACACACACACACACACACACACACGCACACAAGCACGCACACATACTGATACTCCCCGACGAGTGGATGGAATGCGATTGCTGGAGGGTACGCCTAATCGAAAAAAGAGGTAAATAAGTTTTACAGATACACCGACAATGAAACAGAAAATAATATAAATAAAGAAGCAAAAAATATATAGCAACAAAATTAGGATTAGATAACAAAATTAAATAATTAATTAAATTGACTATAAATCAAATAAAATTAAATTAAAACTTATTCGTTTGTTTTATCTATTCAGTCCACCGAAACTAGAAAGTTTTTATTATAGGTTTTATATATATATATATATATATATATATATATATATATATATATATATATATATATTGCACATTATTAAACTTCTAAATAATAATAATCTATTAAATAATAGACACGAGTTAACGGTTTTTTGTAGGCATCATCAGATTTTTGGTTTGAATTATTAGATAAAAATATTTATATAACTTGTTTAACAAATAGCCCAATCATCAGATTCATAGTAGGAATAATTAACTACAAACATGCATACAACATAACACACTTCATAATCCATAGCCTAAATTAGTAGTTTAAATACCTTACATATAAGATAACCCTTTATGAAGTCGTCAAAAACAAACGTTACGAAAGTTTTTTTTTTTTTTATATGCACAATTCCCTTTCATAATAAAATAAAATAAAATAAATAAATAAATCTCCATAGACAAGCAAACTAGACGATCGCCAATACATCTTCCGTTTCATTTTGACACCCCCACCTTTTCCCCTGACTTGACACCTTGAAAGTATCTCTATACCGCTACTTATTATAAACACCCTACACTCGCCTACCCAATTTGGACAATTCACCATAGCTGTTACCATTGGGATTTTGATTTCAATTTTAAAAACAAGTAAATTTCAGATATACGTTATTCCAACAAAAATTTCGCTTGAAGATGGAACGGAGCCCATTTTACTTTCAACTCAATTTAATTTAAAGGATTATATTGAAGTTTTCGGCTCTTGTTTTGAAACATGAGACCTCTTATGTAGCGATTTGGAATCATATTTTTAAATAAATAAATAATTATATATATATATATATATATATATATATATATATATATATATATATATAAAAAAGACCTGCATGTCAATTATTAAATCCTACAAAAAACTAATGTAAGAAAAATAATTAAACAAACAATAGAAAAAATATTTGAAATTAAGAAAAATATTAAATATTATAAATCAATGGAAAAATACAAAAGCCGGATTAAGCCTTTAAAAAGTGGATATATTACCACAAAACTGTTTAGTCGAGGACAATTACAGCTAAGTAATTCGTTTGTATAAATAAAAAAATATTATCAATATTTAATATTGAGCACTGTATGAAAATATCTGCTTCACTTTTAAATCTTAAATCTTACATTTTTATACTTGTATTAATTCTGTTAATTTTCTATCTTTCAAGCATGTCATTGCAAGGATTAAATGTTTTTTCTTTCAGTATCCAACTGACGGGTTGCATTTTTGGCTTCACGCTATCTTTGTTATCGCTATTGCTAGGGTTAGGTAAATGAAATAACCAGATATTAGCGACCGTACACGCGTGTGCTGGCGTGCATACGTTGGTAAGCAAATAAATACTTACCTAATTTAACCAAGAGGTGTAAAGATAATAGTGATCAATGTGATTAGACAGAGCTAAGAAATATATATTAATAAATACACATATACCTACATTTGGTGTGGCACCTCGACGTGGTGTAATGGTTAGAAAGCTTGTCTTGGTAGAACAATTACAACTGAGTAGTGAGTTCAATCCTCACTGGATGCCCCATACTTTCGGCCTTGTGCCACATCTAAGCTGGGCTTAGAAAATCACTATACCTACATTTGGGGTGCGACTTAAGTTTCGTTGGTTACCCAACTCGTCGGGCACAAGATATTACTGTTTATTTAAAAAAAAGTATGCAGATGCTCATGGGATGAACGCTGATTCATAGTTCAAAATTAAAATAGTACTAAAGCAATACTGGATTTTAAGCGCAGGATTTTTTTTTTTTTGACTGATACCTACACCTCATTTCCTGCTGGTGTCTAGCCTGTATTGTAACATGTTGGTTGTATGAATTTGTTATTCCATCTCTTCCAAATGTTGCCTTATCCATAAAGAAGACTATAGAGACAAACAGGATCGTCAATTTGTGCAATAAACCAACGGCAAAAGTTTTCCCTTGATGAGTGATCACAGGGCGAAAGAACCTGCAAACGTTGCAAGTGATACGGATACAGGAGCTGCTCTTGAAGTACCCTCCATCCGGTACTATGAAATGTACGACATGCTAGGGCACTTGACGCGTGCTGATACCCGTCTGATACGTGTGCTGATCGCCTCCGACAGCCTGTAGAATGTATTCTTCCTGGTCAGGCGTACAAGCAGATCTCGGTCTTCCTCGATCCATAGTTTGTGGAGCCACACATCCTGTCAAAGCAATGCGACGGTGAACAGCAGCAAAGGTTGGAGGACTCGGCTGCCTTTGGTCTGGAAACGCAATCAGATACAGCCGTGCAGCCTCGCATCCACTACTATTCGCGTGGCCATATGTAAAAAATATATCTAGCTGCTCACAATATGAATATCATGACACTGTTAAACGTTGACGACAGACAAGTCGCAAATATACACGAATGACAAATGTAACCTAGTCTGCATGGCAACACAACGCCATCTTCCGTACACAAAGTTTGCAGACAAAGTTTGTAAAATATTTCTGAAACAACCTGTATATATATATATATATATATATATATATATATATATATATATATACGAAGCTGGATAAATAATTTTGTAAGCTTACACGGTCATCATAAATATAATATATATATATATATATATATATATATATATATATATATATATATATATATATATATATGTGTGTGTGTGTGTGTGTGTATAGAAAATGTAAATAAAATATATCAATGTTGGAGTGAGATGAAAACATTTTTGTCGTATGCGGAAGAAAATAACTTAGACATGGTGGTGTGAAAAAATTCCGTACGTCGCCCACAGCGGCTGACATGAGTCAGTACTAGTCAGATTGTTTTACGTTGTTACGAAATCACAGAAGAGTTTTTTGTTTTGTTTTTTTGTTTTTTTGACGTAAGCGAGTTAAACTGAAAACTGACCGGGGATTGCGTAAACATTAAGATTCTCTGCTGTAAGCGGTCATCATTATCAGGGAACGGTCATCTGTTATAACTTCGCCCCAAACACATTCCTTCTTCGAAGTAGTGTATATATGAGAGGGACACTTTGACAGTGTAATGGTTAGCAACCTTGTCTCGCTAGATCAATTACGACTGACTAGTGAGTACGATTCTCATACAGTGCTCCACTCTATTGGCCTTGTGCCAAATTTGAGCGACGCTTAGAAAATGATTTGGGCACTTTGTGTAATGGTTAGCAAGCTTGTCTCTCTAGATTAATTACGATTCTGATACTTTCGGCCTTGTAAGTGTGTAAATTATCAACACACAAGAAGCAGTGAGGAAGATAGGTTAACAAGAGAAATCCAAAAGATCGTCTGATGAACGCTTTTCAACATTCTATGATCATGGTTATTCTTTAGTCCTCATTTTTATTTTTTCCTTTTGCTTTTTCTTTTCTTTTCCTTTGACTCCCATCCTTTGTCTTTCTGTTTTCGTCTTCATGCCTTTTTTTCATTTTTCAACTTTCTTTCTTTCTTTCTTTCTTTCTTTCTTTCTTTCTTTCTTTCTTTCTTTCTTTCTTCAACGATAGCCCGTCCGAAAAATACCCAACCATTTGATCTTAACAAGAAAACAAACAAAAGAACTCCCCCAAAAAACAAAGAAAAAATCATACGTAGCACAGTATAACCCCATGAGAGAGTGGCTATTGTTCTATTGAGGTATCTCAGAAGCAGATGTGACGAGATTTTCATCTGAGAAATGTGTGGTGAGAACGAAATAATAAAATTTCTCCTTATGCACTCCGTTCATTTTCGGGCGAGCTGAGGAAAAAGACGGAAAGAAATTTGTGAGCCTATGTGAAATTTTCATTGAACCAATGAAAAATTTTGACTTCACAAAGATTGACAGGTGAGCTGAGAAAAAAGAAAAATTCGTGAGCCTAGGTGAAATTTCCTTTAAATCAATGCAAACCTTGTTTTCACAGGAATTGGCCGTTGAGCCAAGAAGGAGAAAGAATATAAAATAGCGAGCCTATGCGAAATTCTTTTTGATATAAAATGAGGAGAAAGATTAAATTAATAAGAGAAAAATCATGTGAAAAGTTTCATTTCTGTTACTGCTTCTAGCGTTCAGGTTTTCGCCAGTGTCAATTTATTCGCCAAATATATTATTGACCTTAACTAAGCATTGGATTTTATTTCAACAATCCAAGAAAGCTAAGTATTTGAAACTATCTCTCTTCAACTACTTTTGAACGTATGCGACCGTACATCCCTTCTATGAAAAATGAACTTTCTTCTTTGTTTTAAACATTTTTGAATATTATTTTGTGTCAGATCATTTAAACTGTTGTATGAATATTTCTTCATGACAATCTGTTGAAATTACGGACTTTAAAAATTTCTCATTTATTTTCCTGAAACAAGCTACTGACACTACTTCATGCGAGTAAATTCGTAAAACCCTTATCTTGTTTTGTAAACCAAGTGTTCATTTTGACCCCGAAGTCCCACGTCACTATAAATTTATTTTATTTTAATTGAATACAGTAAAACCGTTTAACACCAGAGTTTGGCCATTCTCATTTGCAATCAAGAAATAAGATTCAAATACATATATCTGCACTTAAAACATATTTGGTACATTTTTCCTGCCTTTTCTTTGCCAAGTCTATTGGTGAATAGACGCTTCTCAAGAAATGCTGATCGTTGATTTCTACTGACATTTTTTTCACTCTATCCCTAAAAATGGTTGCTCGCTAAAAAGTATGAAAATTTTCATTTAGGTGGATGTCAGGAATATTATATATTAGTCAGTCAATCTTGGATTTCATTTTTCATGTCTCGTTTGATGTTATTCAACCATGAAGTTGGCGTGCTGTTCATAAATCTTTTTAACTACTCAAGATCTTCTTGAAGACGCGAACATATAGTTTAAACCTTTTTAAACGGATGCCTGCATTCTGAAAAATAATCATAGATAAATTTTCCTGATAATTACATGCCTCTCTCTACTCCACCCCAGAAAACAAATAAAAAAAAAAAAAAAAAAAAAAAAAGAGAAAAAGTTCGTGTTTTTTTTATCAAGTCTACAGATTATACTTTGGGCATTCCATATTAAGCCTGTTCCATTGTCTTAAGTATTCCGCAATCATCAATCGCCAATTATGTAATTTATATCCACTATTATGGAAGATCAGACATGCCTACTTAAACAACATGCAATTACAAATCGATAAATATCTTTTTAATCATGAAGCTACCGACATATTGATGTAACTGTATATATGCATACACAAATATATATGAGAAGGCATGTATATGTGTACATGTATGTACAAATATATGAAAAAAATGTGTCTATATGCCTGGGTGGGAATATATGTATATGACTCGGTGGGTGTGTACGTTATATATATATATATATATATATATATATATATATATATATATATATATATATATATATATATAATAGACCTATAATAAAAACTTTCTAGTTTCGGTGGACTGAATGGATAAAACAAACGAATAAGGTAATCTAATTTTATTTGATTTATAGTCAACTTGTATCCTCAGAGATCCTAAGGCATTTTTCTCACATACAGTTTTGACTTTCCTTCATTCTAACCTGACGAAGACAAAGAGAGCAGACAAAAAGAATTTATCGAAATTTTATCAAAGCAAATGAGTAGGAGGTAACAGGTGTAAAAACTATATTTTAACCAATATTTTCTAAAAAAAGAAATATTTAAAAAATAACTTCATTCTTCTGTGAATAAATCTTGAAAATTTCGTTAAAATCCACCAATCCACGATTTTTGCAAGAATTCCCAAATCAAATGTTTTTTCATCGCAAGAAGCGCTCACATTTTCTGTAAAAAATTATGATCCCACGTTGACACAAAATCAAACAAGATTTTAACCAAAATGTCTAAGGTTTTAAAAAGGATTAAGAATAATTTTTGGTGGTACCGACTTCAATACTATATTTCAGTTCATTTCAATACATTCTTGAAATATTATGAATGGATTAGTTAGTGTCATTTCAAAAGTAATTATGACGGTCGAGGAAGAACGTGGCACATGTCTTCATCTGAGAAGCTGAGACATAATAACAGAGACAGGTTTTCCGTATTCGTATCAGAGATTCAGAAGTGATTAAACGAAAGAATGAAATATTCTTGGATGCGAGGGATTTTTTTTTTTAAGCATCACGCCCCGAGCAAGGCGTGACGCCACTAGGATGCAGGGGGTTGCGGAAGATTTGTAGCGAGAGCAGATAGAAGAAAGGATGAGGAGAAGGATAGTGGGTAGATCAAGGTAACTGGGGGTGTCGATTGGCATTACATTTGAACAGTTGGAGATTATAGCTTTCAGGGAAACAGTAATTGGGAAGGGTGTTCCACTGGCGAGAGGTGCGAGGTATGAAACTATTGGAGTAGAAGAGACGGCTATATTTAAAAATTTCTACAGTGTAAGGGTGGGCGCGGGATGCCAGCCTTGTAGGGCGCTTGAATTCATGGAGTCTGGGAACCAGTGAAAGCAGCTCATCGGAGCAATTACCATGGAAGTATTTGTAGAAAATACAGAGAGAGGCGACGTCGCGTCTGTGAGAGAGTGACTGCAGACGAGACGCCAGATCAGGGCCAATTAGATTACATATCCGTCTCTGGATCTTGTCAAGAACTCCGAGGTAAGCAGAAGATGCTCCAGACCATATATGGCAGCAATACTCCATGCAAGAGCGAATGGTTGTTTTGTATATTTGAAGTATCGATTCCGGGGAGAAAGATTTCCTGGCGCGGCACAGAGAGCCAATTTTCCTCGCGGTGGAAGAAGCAATTGACTCAATGTATTTGTTCCATCTCAGGTCAGCAGTCAACGTGAGACCGAGCAGACGCAGAAAGTTGATCTCAAGAAGTTGACTATCAGACATTCTAATGGGGGACAGGGAAGGATCTCTACGGGGATTAATAGAGAGTAGTTTAGTTTTTGTGGCGTTAAAGTTGACCAGCCAATTCTTGCCCCAGTTAACAACCGATTGGAGGTCCATTTCAAGACGCACGGCCAGGTTAGTTTTGTCGCCGACACTAGATTTGTTTTTGAGGCAGGAGTAAATTGTAGTGTCGTCCACGTAGATGCCAACTTGGGAATCTATGGCGTCAGGAAGGTCATTGATGAAAATAAGGAATAGAGTGGGGCCAAGGATGGAGCCTTGGGGAACACCTGCGTTCGTGGGATAGGAACTGGAGGAGAATCCGTTGAGTACGACCTTAAATTCTCGGTTTGATAGGAATTATTGTATTAGATCAAACAGTTGACCAGTAATACCATAACCCTGGAGCTTACGAAGAAGGCCGGCATGTCAAACCCTATCGAACGCTTTGGAGATGTCTAGGGCCACGGCACGAGCCTCACCGTTATTTTGAAGGGCTTAGTAGACGGTTTCAGTGATGGCCGTAAGCACATCAGCTGTAGATCGGGCGTAGCGGAAACCATATTGCTTGTCTGAGAGCAGATTATGGGATGTAAGGTGGTTAACCACTTCGGCATTGATTAGGGCTTCGAAGACTTTGCCTAAGAGGGGTAGGAGACTAATAGGACGGTAATTAGGGGGGTCAGAGGGGTCTCCAGAGTTCTTAAAGACAGGAACAATGGATGAGGACTTCCAGCAGTCAGGAAAACAGGATTCCTTGAGGCAGTAATTATACAGTTTACAGAGGGCGGGCGCTAGCTCAGGCGCGCATTTCTTCAAGACAATGGCTGGTATGCCATCTCCACCACTAGCCTTGTGGGGGTCTAAGTTGGAGATAATGCCCAGTACTAATGACGGGGTTATGTGTAAGCCGCTCAATAGGGCTCCAGTTCTTGGAGGGAAGTCTGGTATGGGTACACCGGTGGAGTCGAGCGTTGAATTAAATGAGAATTTCCGAGCAAAGCATTCAGCCTTGTCGGTAGAGGAGGTCAAGACCTCGAACTGGTTGAATAAAGGAGGTATGGAGGGTTTTTTATTGTTCAGGACACTCTTGCAGACCCGCCAATAATCTTTGGAGCCAAATTTGCGAAATGCAACACGCTCCTTCATCCGAGCAGCAAATATTGACTTAGCTTCGTTGAGGACACGGTTACACTCGTTACCGGCGGAGGCAAAGAGACGTCTATTGCAGTACGACATGTCGCTACGAATATGTGAAAGAAGTGATTCCTATGGGCAATGGCGGCTGAGCAAGCAGCGGAGAACCAAGAGGAGGAGTGAGACTTGACCTTAAATTTCCTTGAGGGGATGAAAGCGTCGATTCCAGCTTTAACCCAGGATGAGACCTCAGAAGCATATTCTTGGACAGGGAGTGTAAAGACAACATCCCAGGGGACATCGCGGAGGAAGTCACGGAACGAGTCCCAATCCGCTCGTTGATACTAGAACGAGGTTCTAGTGATGGGAGGTTCTTTGCGGGGATTAACGGAAAAGTAACAAACGAGTTTTTAGAGTTCGTGGAAAAGAAAATTTGTTGAAAGGAGTGATGAAAAAGTTAAATATTAATATTATAACTCACAATTGTTGTCATTGTGATTGACAACATTGATGGCCTCAAAGACGAGGTAATGATATCGCTGGAAATTCAGGCTACTATTTTTGTGTCAATGATTGGTTGATAAAGAAATATTTTCTAAAGCTTAGGGGGCTTGTAAATTAGGTTTTTTGATTAATTAACTTCAGGTCAACGGTGATTGGTTGTAAATATCTTTTCCCATCACATGATCTGCACTCTGCTAAGTCCACAAAAATTTCTATTTTTAGTAGCATCCAGTTGAAATTACCAAATTCGGGAAAATTTCTTAAACCTATTTTTAATTTTTAAAAAATCATTTCACCCCAAATAAGGCAATAAAGCCACTAAGACGCAGGCTACTGAGTGTCAAAGTATATGGAAAAAGAAAATGATAATTAATGAGCGAGAAGAATAAAAGGACAGGTATCAGGAAGACAGAAGATAATGATTGACATTGCATTTAGATTTTTGAAGATCAAACTTGGTTGAAAAACAAGAAACCGGAAGTAATTTCTACAAGTGAAAAGTGCGAGAAAAGAAACTGTTAACATAGAACTTCCGGTTACATCTAGTCAATTCAACTGTAAAATGATGAAACTTTGCCAATCTAGTACTATGCTTAAATTCATAAAATCTAGGTACTATAAAAGAAAGTTGATCAGAACAACTACCATGAAAGTAATTATAGAAAAAGCACGGTGAAGCTAAATTACGGTGATGGGAAAGGGACTAAAGCCGAGATGCCGGGACAAGACCGTTGACATTGCAAATTCTTCTTTCGATTTTATCAAGAATCTCTAAATATATCGCAGGAGTATCAGACTATATGTGGTAACAATATTCAAAGCATGGACGAATGGTAAACTTAGCAAATCAATATAATCTTTCCATTTCATGTCAGTGGAAAACGTTAGCCCGAGCAGGTACAATATGTCACTCTCTTAGAGGTTAGCATCAGCCATGTTACTGGAACGCATAAAGTGTTCTCTCAGTGGATTTTGCACCAAGTGTCATCTTGCTACACTGAACACGTTGCATATCAGTACATTATCGAGGGCTGGTGCAAGACTCTCGTGGGCTCACACCAAATCTATGATACGGGGGCCACACATTCTACTACATCTCAATTTTCATAAGGTAGTATTCATATCAAATATAAATTTTATTCTAAGCTAATTATGTACAATAATAGATCATATACAATATAAGTGAACAATTCAACTAGAAAAATTGGAAATAAATACAATGTATCTAAATACAAACTAAGAGACATGTCATAATAGATCATTCTATCTTAAATATATCAACAATATTTTGCGGAAATTTTTCAACATCAACTTGGAGATTTTTCCTGTTAAAAAGTTGAAGAATTTTAACACATTCAACATTATGGATAAAAATAGCGAATTTTATATAGTGTTATAATGTTTCGAAACTTCTTTTATGTACCGTGACGTAAGCGATCAAGACGTAGGCGATCATGCCCCCACGAACATCTTTCTGTACCTTGTAGCTCTTTATAGGTTTTGTCTTTTTGTTATTTCTCCCAAACCCTGTTTTACCACCCGATTACTCAAGCCCATCAAGTATGTTACGCGCTACTTTCCTCAGTCCCTCTTTCCCTCAATCTGTCCCGTGAGTATCAGATTTTCCAAGTCCTCTTTCGTCATTACGTGTCCCAGAAATTTCAGCTGCCTCTTCCTGATGTTAAGTATAAGTTTCCTGTTTGTTTCCATTCTCTCCAAAACCTCGCTGTTGCTCACATATTCGGTCCATGGTATCCTCAGCATCCTTCTGTAGAACCACATTTCTGTTGTTCCAAGGAGGAAGGATATCACGTAATAGTTCAGTACTCTTTTCTTTGTTTCCAACGAAATTTTTCTGTCTCTTAATACTCTGCTTAGCTTTATGAATGCATCTTTGTCCATCCCAATACGTCTTCGGATCTTAGTGTTGCACTTTCAGTCTTTTGTTAGAACACTTCTCGGATATTTAAATTTCGGTAACTGCTTGATTTTAATATTCCATACCTGTAATTTGTATTTTCGGTTCATTCTCTTGCTGATAACCATGCATTCTGTCTTTTTTATAGTTTATGCTTAGTCCTTTCTTTTCGCTTTCCTTCGCTACCTTCTGTAGGAGCTTTTGTAGTTTCCTTTCCGTGTCTGCTATCAGCACTGTTCCATCTGCATATCTTATATTGTCAAGTAGCACAAGCAAAATAAATTGGAAAAAAGACATTTGAATGACGTCAAAATCCGCGAAATTTTTTCATCCTTTAATAGTTACTTGTGCTTTGTTTAATTTGTAGTGTATATAAATAGATAGAAAAAGCAAATGTTGATAAGATAGCGAGCGTCACAAAGTACTTCCCGGTATCTTTAATCAAGTTTGCCTCCCCCTACTAATCGGGTCGGAGGGTTCGGGAGTAGTACGCACCCGCCTTTACATTATAATACATATAATGTTTAATGAGAGATATGATACATTGATTTATAAATCAGATTAATACTAGGCAATCAAATGGCAAAATGCAAAAAAAACAAAAAAAAAAAAAAACAAAACAAAAAAAAAACACAAAAATCCTAAGTAAATTTCAGAATTGTCATTATTCTGGCCATAAAATCAAAGTTTGAAGGAAACATTAACCAGTTGTTACTCACGGACAAAAATCGTGTTACACAGTAAATCATAATTCAGTTTTTTTCTCCATTAGTTTGTAAGTTAGAGCGTAACTGCCGTTATCTCGGATAAATAATGGATCATCCGTTTTGATTGCGAGGCAAGACGGAAAAAAGGACATATCAGAGATGCTGTTTGGTTTCAGTTTGAAAAAGAAAGTATACATTATAAGAAAGAAAGACAGATAGAGGAGGCGATAACGCTTTCATGCACTTAACGTCTGCTTCAGTGAAATGGAAAATCCTGTCAATTTTTAGTCTTTTCATTGGTACCCTTTTACTACTTTAAATAATAATGATCAACATTCATGTTTATGATTGTTATTACAATATTTCGTTAAAGTTGTTCAAATAAATAACGATGCAATAGGAAGATTTCTGCGAGTATTTTATAATCGTAGAACTCCCAAGGAACTTAGTCAATGACTTCAGAATTATGATTAATCAGAAAATTAACAGATGAAAACCCTGAAATTTTCATGGGGACTGCTAACAACAACAGCAACAACAACAACAACAATAATAATAATAATCGATAGTACTCAAGTCAGGGTTTTCTCGAATAAAGGTTGTCAGTGGTCAAGAGAGAATTAAATAACAATGGTGTAATATAAACCCGTGTTATAGTCCCATATATGGAAATAGTCTTTAGAAACACGCCACCATTTCAGGTATTTTTAAAATAGAGACTGAATTCACAGGTGGAAACATGTTTCCGATGGGTTGTATTCAGTTAAAAATAAAAGGAAAAACTGTCTTAGACAATATACACAGGTAATAATCTATAAGGACAACTATCTGATGGAGTAGCCTTGTTAAACGACGCCTGATGTTTACTTCTTTAGCACCCTTTTCAAAAATGCTGTGATGGCAAGCACAATGTTTCGCTTACTTATCGCCACTGTTCAACAAAAGCAACAGAACTCTCTTCTATTTCCCAGAAGACATTTCTGAAAAACAACAACACCAAGGTTTCAACAAATACTCGTTGTTGAACAACCCACGCATAGAGAACGAATTGTGAAATCTTTATATATAATTAGAAAAATATCTCTTTAGCTCGTAAAATAGCAGTGAGTCACTGTCGAACATTGAGAGCTATTCTTTTTTTTTTAGATCTTTTCTTTAATATGTAATTTTGGTGAATACTAAATACATTTTTACACTTTAGACATTGGGCACGTGATCTTCCATTTAACTATCCCTGTCCCTTTTTCATATTAGTTATGTTGCTCACTTCATTCATGCGATCGGTGGAACTGTTTTATTTTTACTGTTCCAATGGAAGTAGAAGTCATATTTCTTCGGGTGGGGTACAGGACGACTCATCACCGCCAACTCAACACCGCTGACTCAACACCGCCGGCTCAACACCGACCAACTCATCTCCGTGACAACTCAACTCCAGGACCATTCACCACCAATCTACTCAGCGCGAGGACTACTCAACGACAAGCAAACTATGACATTTTTTTCGTCAACTTTAAAAAAAATAAAAGTAATTTTAGTAAGGATCACTTTTTTAATACTTGAATTTATTTTTAATTAAAAGTTTATTGAAAATTGTATGCAATTTTCCTGAGGTCGTTGTGAAAAAGAAGAAACAATCTGCAAAATTCTTTCATCTACCTTCATAGACTTTTTTTTAATTTAGGGGGAGTTGGGTGGCCTCTAATTAATTGCCCGAAAAATGCATCTCGGTTTCTTTTCACGACCGTAATTAATCACCATATTTTGCTCCACCCCCAGATCCGTGTGCAGTCTTCTGTTTGTTGCTTTAGCATGGTTATTTGTCCGATGTTAAAAATTAAACACCAGACAGCGAAATAGACTGTTGTTGCTAATAAATCACTAAGACAAACCGCCAAACTTTCAAAATCACTACGATTCAAAGCCGATCTAAGAGATATGCAGCCAACACAGGTCTGAAGCTATGAATTCGACGCCAGCGTTGAGTTGCACCCGCGCTAAGTTGGTAGTGAGTTGTCCTGGAACTGAGTTGTCCTGGAACTGAGTTGTCACGGAGATGAGTTGTCCGTTGCTGAATCAGTGATGTTGAGTCGGCAGTAAAGAAATGTCACATCCCGATATTTCTTGGCCAACAGAAAACTTTCTCAGTATTTTCTTCAAATGTTCCTGTTTTGCAAAATGATTTTCTAAATTTATATTGACACACGCATTTTAAAAACAAAACGAAACCGTTGTATATTAATCATCTGAGAGATCACTTTCATCCTTCCTTCATCATGGCTGACGCTAACCTCCAGGACAGTGACTCGTTGCGTCTTATCGGACTAACAATCTCAGCTGATTTGAAGTGGAAAGACTATATTGAATCAACTGCTGTGTCGTGCTAGACAAAATTTCTCTCAGAATCTATCTTATATACCTATGTCTACCATCCGTCCATACTTTGAATATTGGTACCGCATATGGTCCCGTGCTTCTGCTATTTAGAGGTTTTTGATAACATCCAAAGAAGAATCAGCAATATTATTGGTCTTGACCGGGTGTCTCGGCTTCAGTCACTTTCTCATCGCCGTAATATAGTTTCCATGTACCTTTTCTCTAAATACTTTCATGGTAATTGTTTCACTGGGCTCCTCGCTATGGTACTTAGACTTTATGAATTTAAGTCTAGTACTAGATTGACGGCAAGGTCTCATCAGTTTAGAGTTGAATTGGTTAGATGTAACCATACGTTCTATTCTAATAGTATCTTTTCTTGCACTTCTCGCTTGTGGAACTTTTTTCCACGCTTTCCAGCCAACTCTGATCTTCACAAATTTAAATGTAATGTCAGTCGCTACCTACTGTCTTCTTGATTGCTCTTCTTCTATTGTTCTCGTTCCCTAAAATCTTTCTCTTTTTTCTTATTCTTTCACACTAAGTAACCCCCTGTGTCTTAGTGACCTTACTTGCATGGGATAAAATGATTCAAAAAATAAAATATAATTCTACTTAGAATATTTTCGAAAAACAAATATTCTCACTCAATTCAAATTCTTCTTGTATATTTTGATAAAATCGATTTAGCCATCATAAACACAAATTTTTCTTAATTTTCCTCCCGGAGGAACGTACTTTTGTATACATCTCAAAGATAATAAGGAATAAACATGCTTTAAAACATTTAAAACTGTTTTTTTGTTTATGTTTTATTTAAACTATATACGTATAAACAAAACAAAAATGCAAATAAATCTGATGTTATTATGACTGATAATAAAAGTCTAATTCTATTACAATGCTGCTTATTACTTCGTATTAGGACGGATGTCATGCAAAGGGAGCTAACTTGCTCCCGAGATAGAAGTTAAGCCCCTTGGTTAGAACTCTCTAGGACAACAAAGAAGAAAGGAGATTTCAAAGTGGCTGTCAGGTATTCTCGCATGTTCCCTATCGAACTATTAATCCATCAGTAATCCATTGGTCATGTTTTACATCGATTGTTACACAATGGTAAATAAAATGTAAAGTTCATAGTGTGTGTTCGTTCTTATTTGCCATAAATAAGTACACCTACGACCACAATACTTAGCACGTAATAGCACTAGGTTGCCTGTCTCCTACCCACAAATTCTACTTACTTGTCCCCTGTCCACAAATTCTAGTTATAGCAGCAGCGGAGAGAGTAAATCTATAGCACTATTTAAAATTTCCAACAAACCTCATTCACGGGTGCGTTGAAGTTGTATATATGTGTTACTAGAATGATTAGATTGAGTGGTTGATTTTGTTTAACAGCAAATCAACATCTATGGGTTATTTAATACTGAAATCTAAATAATTTTATAACTTCATTTTATAGCTTCAATTAAATATCTTTTGGGACATAATCGTATGCTTTCAACAACAGATAAAATATATTGCTAGTCATCTTTCTAGAAAATGCATTGCTGGTCATTTTTCTCTTATTGTTGGTTCGTTTTTATATAAAAATATATTGCTGGTATTTTTACTATAAAGTGTATTTTTTATACTATCATAGTATTTTTTTTTTGTGGGGGGGTCTCTATTTTCCCATAGCTGAGACCCTAACAGGTACTACCACTCTGGGTCAGGGGCGGGCATCTGAGTACAACAGCACTTAAGAGGTGGTTCCACATTTTTCAAAGCCTTCAATCACCAGATCAGAGGCTTGCTGCCCGGTGTAGTTTATCGTCATATCCAGGACTAGTTTCTAGAAAGAAAGAAAGAAAGGGAAGATAGTGAAAACAATAACGCTTTTGTGCGTTTAACGTCTGTTTCAGTGAAATGGTAAGAATGAAATATAACAATTCAAAATGATTTTAGTAATAAGAATTCGCAAAAAAAAAAAAAAAAATCTTAAAATTTCCATTGTTCCAGCTCATCACGACTAAAAGAAATAGGTATAAAAACAATTTGAAAAATTCTGAAGTATTAAATAATTGTTTCTGCACTTTTGCTACCTATTTTATATAGATGCGACTTCGATAATACCCAACAATAAATAAATAAAAATACATTTTCAAATTCTCTCTAGAACTATAATTTCATCAAGTCTAAAAATAGACACGTAAAAGCAGATGCAGACGTAGCAGTAAGCATACCACCTGACTTTCTTAACCAATGGAAATACGACCCCAAAATACTAAAGTTTGGCATCTCCAACCTATATAAGACGGTCCAAAAGCTACATGTGGTACTCACAGCAAGCACGCACAGGAGCACACACAAGGGACTCCCAGCACGCATAAAGAAAAATACTCACGGAGCATTCGCTTACTCACACCACGCCGAAGAAAGCACTCTCAAAATACAGAGAGATCGACCCAACCAGAATAAAATACTTGCCCGCTCACCCAACTACGTTGGCCGCAGGAAAAAAAAAAACTTCCTAAGCGAGTTACTTTTATCCATAAATATATACAGATACTTATATATATATATATATATATATATATATATATATATATATATATATATATATATATATATATATATTCACCCCTGCATATTATATTACGCAGACAATCACACATCCATATCTACATGGGAAGTTTTTCTCAAACTTTATTTCTCTAGGCCCCGTAACTCTTCCGAGCGCACTCTTTTCTGTTTTATTTAATTGTTGCCATTGTTGTTATTAAATTGTATTCAAATTTTGTAGACGACATTATTTTATTCTTGGTTTTGGGCATACGAAGGATCGTTCGCTCTTTCTTTCGTTTGCAGCCGGTTGAAACATCACTCACAGCTGCGTTTCATTTTTTACGTGAACAGCTAATGCTCCATGAAAGACAGCCAGGTACGTCCTAAGTTAACAGAAGAATAATTTTATGAATTAATTTTATATTCGCAGCATCTTTACTTTTAAAAAGCTAAAGACACCAAGTACATGTCTTCCATGTCTTAGTCAAATCTTTATCATTTGGTATTTTAAAGTTGATGCAAGATTCCTGAATCTTTAAGACGGAGTGGATAATCCTTTTACTTTTGCTTTCCTCAAGTTATTTAAATTAATCTTTATTGGTCTCTTAAAAAAAAAAAGCATATTCTTCATAACCCCCCCCCCACCTTTACTACATCTCAATTTTCATATGGTGGCATTCATATAAAATACAATTTTATTCTAAAATAATTATGCACAACAATGGATCATATGCAATGTAAGTAAACAATTTTTTGTGATGTTGGGACGCTCATTCGTTGTAACTCCAGTTAGGTCAACAAATGCACGTTATCATTTCCGAAATAGTCGCTGTCGACGAGACTTTGTAAACGCAGATACTGGTAGTAGTAACACCTTCAAATAATACTCGTACTAATAATATTTGTTCAAATAGTAATCGCTGAATAGTATAATGATCAATATAGAGAAATAGTATAGTAGATAGATTAGAGAATAGCAATCCGTATAGTAATAGAGGATAGGGTAGAAATAATGATCACTTCGTCGTCATGTTACTTCTTATTTATGTGTTTTCTTTATGATCATGTGATCTATTTAATTAAATAATGGAATCGCCCGTATTTGCACACTGGCGACGTATGTTCAAACTACGGTGTCGGCAACGGCACTTAAAACCCTATACAACACAATTCAACTCGAAAAATTATAAATAAATACAAAACATCTAAATACAAGTTAGAGACTTGCCATAATAGATAATTCTATCTTAAATAAATCAACAATATTTCACGGTAATTTCTATAGTCATCTTGAGATTTTTCTTGTTAAAGTTGAAGAATTTTAACACATTCAACATTATAGATAAAAAATAGTGGATTTTAGATTTAGCATGAACAAAACAGATTCACGGGTTTGGACTTAAAAAAAGACACCTGAATGCAGTCAA
Source organism: Acanthosepion pharaonis (assembly GCA_903632075.3). Taxonomy (NCBI): domain Eukaryota; kingdom Metazoa; phylum Mollusca; class Cephalopoda; order Sepiida; family Sepiidae; genus Acanthosepion; species Acanthosepion pharaonis. The sequence goes on along the minus strand of CAHIKZ030004333.1, from coordinate 1,014,188 downwards.
AATTTGTGAAAGTTTTTCATCATTTAATAGTCAGTTGGGTTTAGTTTCATTTGTAATGTATATAAATGAAGGTAGGAAAAAAAGCAAATATTGACAAGATAGCGAGTCTCACAAAGTACTGCCCGGGGCACCGAATCAGGCCTTCAACTCTGGTCGGGGTTACATGAAAACTGTACCGTTAAATTTCTGGGAAGGATTAACTAAAATATAACATTTTTAAATTTCATGACTAATTTTTCCTTATTAAACTTAAACGTGCGCCCTGAAGTAAAAAAATGTCCGAGAAAGACTGGACTAAAAACAGATGGGGAAATGCAATGAGAATGAAACCAAGCGTTAAAATATTTTGGTATCGTTTGTTACCTGAAAAGGTGAGTTCATGTTAAAATAGGAAAGGATTAAAGTCAAAACAAATGAGGTTCAATGAGAATGAAATAGATTTCAGGTTAATATATATATATATATATATATATATATATATATATATATATATATATATATATAAATTAGTTTTCTTTTTTTTTCTGATAAAACGATACTGACAAATTACACGCGATATTTCCACATCTGCGTCGCTTTTAATAAATGTGCAATCAAAATATAGACGCAAATCTCTTAAATAAAAATGTCTAAGATTGACCAGACAGAATCGATAACTGAGAACTATTGGATGGCTTCAGATGAAATTTGGCACGCAATTTTTTCAAACCCGGAACGGCGAAAAGCATCACGGGATTGTTGCTCAAAAGAAAATACACAAACCTAACGTTTATAACCACCATACAAAATCAGGATCACTTGCTATTTAATTTGACTTAAGGTAATTAATATTCATAGTGCATTTCGAGAATTTGTTCTTTTAGGCCTCAGTAAATGGGAGAGTTACATTGGAATCACCTAAAATTATTTCTAGTTCTGGTTATGCGACAACCTACATCCGATAGTAAGAGCTCTGATCGGGAGATTGGAGGTTTTAGGGAGTGTGGAACCAACTCTTAATTGCCGTTGTTCCCAGGTCCACCCTGAGTCGGTCTGGTAGAACCCGTTAGAGTCCCAGTTATGGGCAAAGAAAGAGCGAGCCCCCCTGAACAAAAATCAAAACATTAGGAAAGCATAAATTAATTATTTTTATAGTAAAATACCAGCAATACATTTTTATAAAACAAATTAGTAACAAAGCATTTTTCATAGTAAAATTACCAACAATGCATTTTATAGTAAAATAACCAGCAATACATTTTATAACAAAATGATCAACAATACATTTTCAGAGTAAAATAACCAAAAATACATTTTTATAGAAAATGACAATCAGTACATTTTATATTAAAATTGAAGACATGGCATACATTGTAAAAAAACAAAACAAAAACAAAACAAACGAAAAAGAAAAAAAATGCAATTTGCTATGATCAATCTCATTTCTTTTAAGGAGAGACAAGTTTTCACTCCTAGGTGTGATTTGAAGATTAATTGTTAAAAAATGCAGCTAAGTAATTATAATTTAATCATGAAATAATGTCATTCTCTCCAATTAATTAATTAGTTTGAATTTTCATATTTAGATTTCGACATTAAATAACCCATAGAGGTGTTGGTATGCCGCTAAACAAATACAACCAAACCAAACAAAACTTAAAATTACTTTGGTGTTTATAAAGATAATACCACGGATACAAGAAAAGAGTAATATGATAAATTTTATTATTTCATAATATCAGTATTACTTGCACCCTTTTCATTGTTTATTTATTCATTTTTAATACAATGTTCATTCATTACGTAGGCGGTCGGGGCTCTCTAGAGATTCCGTTTTGTTTATTATCTGCGAATTACTACGCTTTCGGGGGGGGGGGGATTCCCGTCGCCTTCTTCACAGTTTTAGGTATTCAACATGTTCTTTCTTTTAGATTGTTTGCCACCCAAGGCTAATGATTCCAGTCTACTCTGTTATTTAGTCTAGAGAGAAAAGGCGGATTCATAGCTTTCCGAAAGGCATTTGTGTGAAAGTGAACGCAGCACGCTTGCCTGAAATTTGAACTCGGCTCGTTGATTCCATTTTCTGTGCCGGTAACTGTTACGCCCACACCACATTTTAAAAAGAAAACATAAACAGGGGAACCATTTTTAATTGTTTATCGGAAAAAGATTTTACTCGGAAGCTTTTACTTATAATAATAATGATAATAATAGTAATAATAATGAGACTTTACAATACACACAGACAGAACAATCAAAGCTAATCGCCTAGGCATCGTGATCAAAGACCACAAGAACAGAATGGGCTTTCTTATTGACACGACAGTCCCTGCAGATTGTAATGTATCTTTGAAGATCTTCAAAAAACTATCAGAATACAAGGAGCTTGAAATAGAAATTTATAATTGTGGCACATGAGGGCATCAATAATTTCAGTTGTAGTTTGAGCCTTCAGATTGATTGGAAAAGGCTTCGATAGTCTCACTGAAGGGATTCCTGGTAGCCCATGCCTTAAAGAAATACAAAAAATGTACGCACAAATACAGCTCACACATTACGAAGAGCTTTATGTAAAATGTGTGTGATCTTGGGTTTTTTGTTTATTTAAAAAAATGATCAGTGGAAATATGGCATGAATCTATTTCTGACCTTAGATCTATGATTGGGACCCGAAGGAAATGTGTATACAACAAAAACCCAAGGAAGAATATTATAATAATAATAATAATAATAATAATAATAATAATAATTATTATTATTATTATTATTATTATTATTATTATTATTATTGGCACGATGGAGTTATGGGAGTGGCGGCTTGGATTTAGAAATCGGCCAACCGAGTTCGAATTCTAGTCGAGTTCATTACATTCACTTGTGCTCATACCATGGGAAGAGTATGAATCCATCTTTTCTCCCCACTCCAACTTAAATTTAAATAGCAGAATAGACTTAAGTGGCAACCAGTCTAGGAGAAGGAAACTCTGAATTCAAACCGGATAGCAGTATCCTAAAAGAGTGTATACATACAGCTGATAACCGATTGTGAATCCAAAATCCCACTGAAATTCCATACTATGGATTTGTCCGACCGAATGAATACGATCACTGGTACGCTTGGTCAACTTTCGTTCGAATGCAACGGGTTTCGTTTGATGGAACTGGGGTCAACCGACCGAGTGGATGCCACAAGACGTACAGATATTATTATAGAATAGAATATTATGTTTTTTTTTGTTTACTAATTCCAGATGTACATTTTCTTCTTTATTTCTGCATTTAGTTCGTTTATTTAGGATTCAGTAATCTGAATTAATTTTTTGCTTCTCTGTAAGAAGTTCATAACAGAAGACTTTTTCATTTCATATACAGCATCAACGTTTGGTTATTCATTTAGCCTGCACCACAAGTTTTTGTTCACTGTTGCACTACAATATACACTTTTCATCCTTGTAATATTTTCCTGCTTTTTAAATGGAATGCTTTTGGTCAGTATCAAATCGCACACAGAAACATGGTACCACATTTTTCTTTTACACTCAACTTATGTGGAAGCCACACATCAACGTGATTAACATAATCAAAGTGGTGAAAATGATTTTCAAAATTTGACTTCGAAATTTTGAGTATGTATCTCATACAATGTTGCTTATCCTCAAATAATGTTTTCTTTTCATTTAATCGTTATTAACCTCACTTAATCTATCTGATCATGAAGTATGTTTAATCGAATCTCCAACGTAAACCACTTTTGTCATGTTCGATCATTAGCAGTACCTTCTTCATAGGCTGCATAATTTTGCATGTGTGTGTTTCTGCCGCATTTTAACTTAAAAAATGAAACATATAATGTCAAAAGGTTCCTTCATTTTGAGTCAGCATTACTAGAATCACTAATTTAAAGTACATCAATTTTTACTTTTTACAAAAATGCACGTAGTTACAATACAATGAAAAGGGAGTTTTTCAAATGAAGTTAAACTAAACGCTCCTATTGCCATCTAACAACATACATAACAAGTTTTCCATCCAATACATTACAGATTTTTCTAATGATTAGTGTAAAACATAAATTGCATTTTTGTTGTTTATAAAATTCTTTTAATGTGGAATAATTTTAATGAAGGTTTTTTTTTTAATCACATTCAACGTTGCAAAAAAAAAGAAAGTATATCAACGTTGGGTAATGTTTAACGAGCTCATCTGGTTGACTATTAGTAATGAATTCCATCCTCGCTGGATGGCCTTTAATTGCAGCCTTGTACCAGACTAAGTATCGAAAAAAGCTTGTCTTAGCTTAGGGTAATGGTTAGTCAGTCGGTTTTCTTGATTATTGCTACTGAGCAGTGAGTTCGATCCTCACTGGGTACCCCATAGTTGAAACCTTTAAGCTTAGCCGTCTGGTAAAAGCAAAGAATATTTTTAAAAGAAATTTGTTTGTTCTACCGGGGAAAAAAATTAAAACAAAAATCTCAGACGACGCTTAGTGGAAAAGTTCCGTGTACCTGAAACATTCTCGGCCTAACCAACTTCCCGAAATCTAACCAAATGGGCAAACATTATTATTTTGTTTTTTAAACGGCTTTTTGTGTGGGCGGAGAGCTCATCGAACAACGTCATAAGATAATAATAATAATAATAATAGTAATAATAATAATAATAATAAAAACGAAATAAATTAAAAAATAAATAGAATAATAAAAACGTGATTTCTCACCCACGTTTGAAAAAAATCTACTTTAAAATTTCATTTTAAGACGTCGTTTTTTTCTAACTTTGCTTTCAAATACGATAAACAGGATGTGACATTATTCTTTGATGTCGCCATGATTCGCAGTTATTATTTGTTCTTTCGTGCGGCAGACCTTTTAGGATTGGCAAATGCCATAGAAAGTGTCCCTCCCGACCTCTCTAAAATCAGACCCTATGAAAGGGAAAAATCCAAACAGAGAGAGAGAGAGAGAGAGAGAGAGAGAGAGAGAGAGAGAGAGAGAGAGAGGTTAAAGGTACATGGCTGTGCATGAACAAAAAGACGGAAAGAAAAAAAAAAACTGCCAAAGATTTGATCCTTTACCACACAAACTTAACTCGACCTTAAAACAAATAAAGAAACAAATACCTCCTGTACCGTACGACCGGAAAAGTATGGAGCTTGGCCCATTTTCAAATCGAAGTGTTGGAAACCTTAAGGTTCGATATCCAGTACTTGATAGATTATGGCTATGGACTAAGTGTTTTAGTCTGGCAAAAGGCCACCATAACGAGCGCTTTGGTCTTTGTGATGTAAACCGTTAGATATTCGTATCCTAATTTGGGCAGTTAGAAATTCTGAGAGGAAACATTCCATTAATTATTTGGACGAGTATCCTCATCAGTGATGTTTTTATCGTACTTTAGGTCAATTCATTCTGTGTACTTTAGGTGTATATTATATTTAATAATCGTTGAATGCTGGAAGAAAAATTAAATAAAAAGCTTAATCGCAGTACCTTGTCAGTCGTCTTTAATGAAACATGTATAAAAGAGGAATTGTTGCGTAAATACAATATATATATATATATATATATATATATATATGACAAAGTAGAAAAATTTTTCGTAGTTTTTCCCTTAAATTTTTCTTAACATATAAAAATTTATATACCTTTTTTTTAGCCGATGCGTTTCGTTCTCTGATGGACTTTATCAAGGTAAATTTAAGGATTTTATTTTGCAACAAGTACTTAGAAAAAAAATTAAAAGGTTGTAAATATAAGGAACTCTCATAAATATTCATCTGAAAATTTTAGGTAAATTAAGGAGGATATATATATATATATATATACAAATTATGAAATGGACTAAATCCGACAATTGTTTTAATATATTTCTTGTTCATACGTTATTTTTATAAATACAAATATTAAAGTAAATGCACTGTTTATAATAAACAGTATTAACAACACTTACCGACCTGAATGCCCTAGAAATTTCATAGAAAATATGAGTCTCCCAACAGGAATCGAACCTATATCCAACACGGAACTGTCATATAGACTGACGTGCTATACTATTTAGCTACAGGGGATGCGTCTGATTAGCAAGGTCGAATTACTGCTTTTAAACTACAAATTTTCCATGATTCTTCCCGAACGCTCATATATGCTCTTCAGACTATTCATTCTCTCTCTCTCTGTCTCTCTCTCTCTCCGTTTCTCTCTCCTCAATTCGATTATATCTATCTTATCTCTGCTCTTATTAAATTTACCATTTGTTGGGTAAACAAAATTGAAAGGATCGACATGTTTTCCAATGCTCGGATCATTCGGGAAACGGGCAACTGGATTCACATGATCAGTAAAAATACTTCATTCTATTTATTCTATTATACTTTTTATTTTATTAGTTTTTTTTGTTCCTACTGCGGTTGAAAAGCAATGAATTTGTTTAAAAAAAATAATTCGTTCAATGTAAAATGCGTTCAATCTATGTTCTCTCTTTTTTTCGCTTTCTTTATTTCAATCAGCTCATATATACTGACGATTATTCTCAACTAATTGGGAATATCTATAATATTTTTGACATATTTTATAATTAACTTATACTTAATTATGCTTGTATTAATTTACCAAGAGCTATTTACTAGTCCGGCAAAGGAATAAATATTGCAAATTAAATTGGTTGTTGTGAACAAATAATTGGAGAAACTGAGAAAGAGACATTTCAAATGATTTGCTTCTCCGAATTTGTCAGCTGTTTGATGGATATATACCGGCCTTGGTAGTCATAGACACAATAATCCTTCAATAATGACTGAAAACAGCAATTTATGTAATTTTTGTTTGTTATCTAAAAATGTGTCTTTTTTAGTGTGTGTATTTTTAGTGTGTGTATTTTTTGTGGGTTCATATTTTGGTGGATGTATTTTATTTTCGTGGGTGTATATTTTATAGGTGTATATTTTGATGGCGTATATTTTGGTGGTGTATATTTTGGCGGATGTATTTCATTTAGTTAGTTTATTTTTGGTGGGTGTATTTTTTGTTGGGTGTATTTATCTTGGCGGGTGGGTGTATGTATGTTTTTGGTGTGGCTGATTTTTTGTAGGTGTACAATTTCATAGTAAACAGTTTTATTTGAAATAATAGACACGTGTCTGATATAAACAATCTTCATACATTTAGTAAATGTCATTAGTCAAACCACACAGGAGAAGGAAAAAACAAGCTATTGACGAAGAGAAGCTACTATGTCGTTTCAGAGATTGGTGAGATCACTCGCTACTTCACTTATCTTTTTAACGAAAAGGAGTCACTTGTATATTTATTCATACGAGCTGGCATTTTTGTATTGACTTACTATAACCAGCTGCTCGTTCCCCAGTACACCCGTTTGGTAGGGTGGCTAGCTAATTCCTGTCGCAGACACTTGAACAGGCACATTTGTGTTTCTCCAACACCCACAGACAGAACGGATTATATTTATCGTTTCTAGGAGAGAGGGTGGTCAGTTGTTGAACAAAGCCAGTACAATATGACTCTCGGTCACGATAACTTATAACTTTGTGCTAGCACAACCATCGAAGGCTTCCGAACAGTTTCATGTACCCAATTTCCCTCACAAGTACTTGGTCAAGCCGTGGTGTGATTTTCAGGCTTCTCTCTGCAGTGCCGCACACTGGATTTAGACTGATTTTTATTTTTACGGATCATCAACTATTTGTGGGTTATTTAAAGCCAGAATATATTTTAAGATTTTTTTTGAGATAATAATAATTTACTGATACAAGTTCTACAAGGAGTGGGGCGGGGGTGATAGATTCATATTTTTTTCTAAGGATATTTGCGCGAAAATGAATATAACGTTCACGACTGGAATTGAAACTTGGATTTTCGATTTCCAATTCCGAGACGTTAGCCATTACATCCCCACGCATTCAAGCTTACAGTACCTGATATTTCCAAGCAGTCACCCGTATAGATAATGACCAGACTCGACGTTGCTAACCTCATTAATCGTACGGGAACTGGTGTTTCAACGTGATAAAATCGCAAGTCCATCGCAGGCTAGGATCATTTCCCCCAGGTTAGTATAATCATGATGTTATCTTCGTGACAAATCGACCGTGGCGAGATTCGAATTTTAGTCTTATGCTTGGAACGCTAGGATTCTATTCACCCAGTCACGAACCATATTAACATAATATAGTTTGTGACAGTTTCATATTTATCTGTTTTCAAGTGACAAAAACCTTGAATTTAATCACAACAACCGACAGCAATTGGTTGAAAATTCTCTTTTTATATTTCGTTGTCTGTTTTTTACAACGCCCGCAAATTTCATAACTTGCCTTAGATTTTTATTGGCGTTTTTGGATTTATTATAACTTCATTCGTTTTTAGATTTAATATAACTTCATTTCATAACTTGCCTTAGATTTTTATTGGTCGTTTGGATTTATTAAATTTTGCATATTACTTCATATTTCTCTTATTCCATTGCTTGTTTAAATTATTTGTAGATTTGATATGCATTAGATTTATTTTCTAAGTTCGAAAGTGTTATGATGTTGATTTGGGGTTAGTAGAGACAAACGCCAAATAACACGTAACAATAAAAAGGCTTTTAATAGGTTGGTAAAAAGGTACAGAAATCGCCTGAGTAGTCAATAACTAGCTCAGCTAAGAACTTCTCTGTCTATCTATCTTTTCCATGTCAACTGACATGCCACTATTTAAAGTCTTTGTTCACATGCCACTATTTAAAGTCTTTGTTCATCTCCAAGAGGGGTGCTATCTTTCCGACACAACAGAAAGAAATTCAAATGAACTGAATTAGGAGATCCTGTTGTTCCAGTCTTCCAAATTGAGAAGGTATACATACTTTGAAGATCAATATTCGATGTCCTGGATTTACTAGGTCACGAGTATATATCTATATCGCTGGTCGATGATACATAAGCTGCACGTCTGTCAAACAGTTGTCTTGCTGTTTCTTGATTGTTTGCATGCTTGATTCGTTTTCTTCAACTTATCATACCTTTTCTGAGAGTATTTGCGCGTAAATGAATATAGCAAACCCAACTGAAATTGGAACTCGGCTCCCCGATTAACAATTCCATGTCATTATTTATTACACCACCCGCAGATCCAAGCTTTTAGCTCTTGGTATTCCCAAGCGGTCCCTCAACTAGGTACTGATCAGGCCCAACGTCGCTTAACTTCGATGATCGTTGCTTCTTGTTTCTGATCATTCAAATTAGCGCCCTATTTATTATCTTATTAGTCTTTTATCTCTTTCAGCTGGTTAAGTATTTCACTTCACGCGGCCTTCTTTGAGATAATCGATATAGCGCTTTCGTTTTTCTCGGTCAGCCGCCGATGTTTTAACAAGGGTCCCTAGGGTTATATCCCTGAACCTATGTTGTTTGTTTTCTTCCTCAACGACCTTCCCGATGTCATCAGTTGCCAACAAGACATTTATGCCGATGACGCAACTATTTACTCCTGTCTTAATAGTAAGTCAGATGGGTCCGACAAAGTAAAACTGACAGTTGTTCTCGAAAGTGACCTTCAATTAGTTGTTAACTGGGACAAGAAATGGCTTGTAAATTTTAACACTTCCGAAACGAAAATTGATATCTTTAAAACATCATAGAGAAACTTTGTTTGCCCTACATCAGCATGGCTGATATTGTCAACAAGGAGAGCAACTCACTCTGTCTTCTTGTTCACACGCTTATCATTGACATAAAATTAATTGACATCATATTAAATCAATTTTCTAGACCTGCTGCTAGAATATTGGTTTACTGTGGCGTGCTAGGATTCATCTTGCACATTTATAAATCTACCATTCATCCGTCCAGTGAACAACCGACATAGTGTCGTGGGTCCTTACCTATAACTACAGAATGAACTCTTCCTAACACTATGTATACTACGCCTCTCAAGAGAGAGGGTCGAAACAAGCCGAGCTTCTCGGCTTGACGGTCGAACTCTTTGCCTCTGAGCAGAGAGGAACCCGGACGACGCTCCGCCGAAGGGCAGAGTCTCGTTTGGGGAGGTTGACCAACCCGATCCCGTTTATACGGGTTCTACGGGTATTTTTTGGCCGAGCCTATGGGCTCGGGAAACTCACGTTAAACTCAGCCTTGTGCCACATGCAACCCTCGTGGGAGGGTGGCTAGATATTGAATCAAGCCGAGCTTCTCGGCTTGAAGGTCGAACTCTTTGTCTCTGAGCAGAGAGGAACCTGGACGAGGCTCCGCCAAAGGGCAGAGTCTCGTTCGCGGAGGTTGACCAACCCGATCCCGTTTATACGGGTTCTACGGGCATTTTTTGGCTGAGCCTACGGGTTCGGCAAACCCACGTTAAACTTGGCCTTGTGCCACGTGCAACCCTCGTACGAGATACCGAATCAAGCCGAGAAGCTCGGCTTGACGGTCGAACTCTCTGCTTCTGAGCAGAGAGGGACCCGGACGAGGCTCCGCCGAATGGGCAGAGTCTCGTTCGGAGAGGTTGACCAACCCGATTCTGTTTTTACAGTTTCTACGGGCATTTTTTGGCCGAGCCTACGGGCTCGGAAAACCCACGTGAAACGAAGGCCTTGTGCCACATCTTTCCCTCGTGGGGGGGGGGGCAAGTAAATATCGAATCGAGTCGAGACGATAGTCGTTTACTCCAAACCCGATTGACAGTCACACTAACACCTTCCCCATCTTGTATTATTATTTCGTGTAATATACCTTCGTTATTTCTACTCTTGTGTTCGTGTTGTTCTTCCTTGGTCCTAACCTGGACCATAATAGATAGCAACATAGAATTAGATCCCTCTTTTAGATCTGATTATCTTCAGATTCTTGACAAAAATTCAAAGAAAGGTTTTAATGTTATCAGTCCTGGCATAGCACTCGATTTCAGTCATTATACCATCGCCGTGATGTGGCTTGCCTCCGTCTTTCCTCTAAATATTAAATATTATTACGACACTTGTTCTAACGAGTTCTTTTCATTGGCACATGAACCATCTGAATTTAAGTGTTCTACTAGATTGGCAACTAAGTCTCATCGTTTGTTGAAATAGCTAGATGTAACTGTAAATTACATTCTAATAGTTGCTCTTATTGCCTGTAGAACTCTCTTGTTTCTTGCTTCCCGTTCAATTATAAACTTTAAAAAAATTTAAGTTCAAAGTCAGTCGCCATCTTCTGTTTTCCTGAATCCTGTTCTATTGTTTTTCTTCTCGCTAAAATCTTCTTATTCTCTTTCACACCAAGTAACTCCTTTTACCTTGCTTCGTCTGAAACGATTAAAGAACATCTATTGCTTTATCTATCGATCTTCATGTTTATGTGTATGTATGTGGTTGGGCGTAGTGTGTCTGTGGATGTCTCTGAGTAGATGGTTTTAATGTGGGTGTATCTTATTTATAATTGTTATAAACGTGTTAAATAATGGCAAAAGGAAAACTTATCTTAGCCACAGCGTTTTGTCCTCAGAGGGACTTTATTAAGGTAAATATTACAGACTCTACACAGCATGTGAATTGTTTGTGTGGATTTAAAAGGGATACCAGAAAGTACATCCTCATTGCACCCATGCTGTTGGCTAGAGGAAGAATCCCGTTTTGATGCTTGTGGCATTTATGGAGGGAACCAAAATATCTTCGAACGACTCACTATGAATAGCTATATATATATATATATATATATATATATATATAGAGAGAGAGAGAGAGAACAGGCTAAAATTGTTTTGTGTCAGCCCCACTGTCTTCTCAAATGAGCAATGTTGAGAGGAAAAAGATCATTCAGGCCTTCCGCAATGGTACCAACATTCATACTCCATTCAAGAACTATCAAGAAAACTGTGAATAAGTTTAAAACGGAGAGAACAGTAGAGAAGGAAACTGGATCAGGAGGTTACAACAGCAAAAGAACTCATCATTTCAACTTAGAGCGAAAGAGATCAATTAGAAAAGATCCAACATAATCCACATAACGTTTGTCACGTGAGGGAGGAGTTTCAGCTATGAATAGTGAAAAAAGACTTGGAAATGAAATCTTACGTGAACCCTGTGAGTACCTTGTTAATCCAATCCAGAAAGTTAGAAGGTTAGAAATGGCAAAGATCATCTTGAATGTTGGAAAATAATCCTAGGATAATAAATATATATATTTGAACTTTATTTCAGTAGTTCATGAGCTCCTGTACCTTAGCTATGATTAATTAATGAAGATATCATTTTCGTTTATGATCGATTTCATCACGATTATTCTGTTAACCATATTCACAACTTTTCGACTGAGGTACGCTCCGGCCTTCTTCAGGTGATATATGTTGGAATTTCGAATCGAATTCTTTATTTAGTCTACTGGGGTGGATTGCTCTCGATCGCCGCCCTCTATGGGATTAGGTTGAAATAATAGAAGAGAACACCACTTCAAAATACGAAAACTTAAGGAATCCGCACATGTGCTAGGCCACAAAAATCTCCTAAGCTGACCAAGCAGAGAGGTGAATACAATATGGGAACTAGTAATACGGAGTGCTAGAGAAAAACAATAATAACAAAAAATATAATATGAGCTCTGGTAAAAAATGATTTATAAGTCCCGAAAATTCATAAACTGATGTCTCCAAGGATAAAAGCGTTGGTTGGAGGGATCCAATGGTTTGACTCAAAGGGTTGTGAGTTCAATACCTGGTCACAGCAGAAGTGAACAAAACTTGGAGTGTTGAGTAAACTAAAGGGAAATAATAATTGAAAATGAAATATCCAGAAAGGGCCTGGCACGTGGAACTAGAGCAATCTATGCCAGTGGACTAAATAAAGGGTTCGTTTAGAAATTCCAACGTGATAATCTGAAGAAGTGTAAAATGGCCGAAACGTCGTAAATATTGTAGTAACGATGAGGACAACAGTTCGGGAAATGTAAATAGTAACACAAACTGTCAAGTTTCAAGATTAAGAATTTTCATTTTTTCATACAATTTTAACGAGTATGTCAATCTTAATCGTTTTTTTTTTTTTGCCATATCTTTTCCAGATATGGGCGATCATAATTCACCACAGCTTCCTCTTTTTTGTTGTACCCAGTAGTACTTTCCGACTTTGTCATTGATATTTTCTCCTTTATCCGTTTCTCTTGAATGTCTGTGAGTGTTAAATTATATACATTTTCAATTCTTATGAAGAATCCTCAAAATTTCAACAGTTTCTTTCTGATTCTTAATAACCGTTTCTTTGCAGTTCTTATTGTCCTTAAAACTTCTTTGTTTCTCCTATAATTTGTCCTTGATATTCTCAGAATTCGTCCATAGAAGCACGTTTCTGCCTTCTTCAAGGCTTTTCTTTATTTGTGATGAAACTGTCCATCATTTCATGTCATGCAGGAGATTATATGTTATCATACATACTCTCATATAGGTCGCACTAAATAGATAGGTTGCACACTTACTCTGAAGTTGTCAAAGTGGGTATTTGCGGTCAAACTCGCAGATAAGTCGCACTATAACCTGAGGAGTTACATGGCCCTTTTTAAAAATTAAATATAGCCAATATTTGTTAAATATTTTAAAATATTCACCTTTATTTTAAATCTTTACTCACATATATTAAAACATAAGGAAAGTGATTGATTGTAATTTCGTGGTATTTTCTTATCGACTGCGGGGCTGCTCCGTTTAGACGAAAATTTGGATATCGTTAATCGTTTCAGTCCTAAAAACACTTAAAAATGATAGTCTTTTGTAATAAATCAGATAATAAATGCTAAATATGAGCTGTGCAGATAGAACGCTTTTATTCGATGTGTGAAACGGTACTGTTGCAAGAGTCGGGAAAAATTCATTTTGTCCCTTGCACTCACTCCATGTTCGAGTCCAAGGTACTCGCCTGGATTACTGATACGCCTCAATCTACTTCAGATTCTCTATGATATTGAGTGGATAGGTTGCACCCCTGATTTTTATTGAGATTTTGGTGAAAAAAGTGCGACCTATCCTCGACTATATACGACTATATACGGTATATAATCGTCCTGTATTCTTGCTTTCGTTTAAATTCTCCAATACTCATCAGGCCAACGGAACAGTCAAATAGTGTTTTCATTTGATCATTCTACTCGAAGAAAGCCACTTTACAGACAGTATCAGAGCGATGTTCAGAGACAAAGTCCACTTTTCATTACCTTAGCAACCAAACACTGATGATTACAGCCCACTATTTATTTATCGACCGGTTGGATTGCGTAAAAAACAAAACAAAACGAACTAATCATCGCTCAAATAAGCAGATGCCAATGTAACCAATAAAAACAACGAAAAAATCTCCCGTTTTATATTTGCTAGGTTCACAGTAACCATGATTGTTTTTGTCTGGTTTGGAAATATAATCATTCAATACAACTGACTTGTTTTCCATGTTCGATACTTATAATAAAAACAATACTGAAGAATACTAAAACTGTAAGCATAAGTTAGTCTTTTCGCCTTTAAACGTACCTTTATTCGAGGCATTATATTTGCAGAAAGGTTTCGACCTTTATTCAGATGCATATCTTCTTATGTGCCGCGCCCCTTCAGAACGTACGCGATCATGGTCTCTTCTACTCTAATAGCTTCATGTCTCGCACCTCTCGCCTGTGGAACTCTCTTCCCTTCTCCTGTTTCCCTGAGAGTTATAATCTCCAGCTATTCAAGTGTAATGTCAATCGACATCTCCAGTTGCCTTAATCTATCTACTACCCTCATCCTTTCTTCTATCACTCCTATCTGATCTTCCTATTTTCTGCAACCTTTGCGTCCTAGTGGCTCCCCTTTGCTTGGGGTGAAATGCTTTAAAAAAAAAAAAAAAAAAAGCTCTTAATAAGTTTTGCCTTTTTGCTATCTCTCCCAAACCCTACCATCCAATCACTGAAGTTCACCAAATATGTTTCACGGTGCTTACCTCTGTCCCTCTTTATGTCCTGTTGGTATCAGATTTTCCAAGCTCTCTTTCTTCATTACGTGCCCGCAAAATTTCAACTGCCTCTTTCTGATGTTAAGTATAAGTATCCTTTTTGTTTCAATTCTTTCCAAAACCTCGTTGTTGCCCACATGTTCGGTCCATGGTATCCTCAGCAGGTTTTTGCAAAAGCACATTTCTGTTGCTTCAAGTATCTTCATCTTTGAAGAGATTGTTTAGCATTTGCTGATATACAGGAGGACAGATCTCACGTAAGAGTTCAGTACTCTTATTTGTTTTAAACGAATTTGTTGTCTCTTAGCTTTTCGAATGCATCTTTGACCATAACAATACCTCTTTGGATCTTAGTGTCGCACCTTATGTATCTTTATTCAGGGAGTAAGCAGAAGCTTAACTAGAAAAGGGTATAGGGCACGGTTCGCCCCGGGCGACACTTTTAATGGGGCAGTACTTTTGAGTCTGCTGTATAAACCTGCATAGGTTGCATTGAAATAAAAGTGGTATGATTGCCGGGACACTACTAACAATTGAATGAGCTTTTCGATTTCGAGTAGCTTAAACAATGGTATAAGTATTTACGCGATTGCCATCTTGGTCGAACAATAAACATTATCCAGTGATGTATTCAAGGCTGTTTTATCATTGTTGATAATATGAAACCAAGGGTGAATTCTTTTAATGCCGCAGCACCGAGACACGTTTTGGTTGTAATATAAATTTCAGTTATTTTCTTTAACAGGAATTCGTTTGAGGGTATGAGCTGCTCCATTTTTCGTTTTGTTTTGCGCCTGTTAATAGTATATATATATATATATATATATATATAAGAGAGGTCACTGTGCAATATGTTTTATTGTGGGGGCAGGGATATGGGTAGGGCGACAAATCCATGGGCTACGCCGGGCTGTACACACTCTGCCCCAGACGGCGCATACTTTATTAGAAACCTCAATATTTTTATTTTATTTTATTCAATATATAAATAAAATAATTTAATATTTGTTTTTTCCTCTATAGATGGTTAAGGAAAACAGCGAGAAAAATATATTTAAAGACGGAAGATATGGCATGACAAAATCAATCATTTTATAGTTTTCAATAATTTATACAATTTATATCAAAAGAAGATTTCTATAGATACCTTCCTCTATCTAGAATCTTGTTTCGTAGAAATATGCATTCATATCTGAACTGAAATTCTCAATTTGCATAATCTCGCCAAGCTCAGGCGTATTCTGAATGTAGTTATATTTTAAGCTGTAAAGAAAAGGAATATATATATATATATATATATATATATATATATATATATATATATATATAATTCGTTTGAACTCTCTGGAGAAAAAGTGCGAATTTGTAAACAGTGACTATGACTGCTGCTAATGCAAGACTCTTCTAAATGTATTGAGTTCTCTCAGTCACTGGTGTGTTTGTTTAAAAATAAATACGCTAAAATTCATCTTCATCTCTACCGTGCAACAATAGCTTAGGGGTAGATTCTCCGCCTGATGCCAAATTATATACAATTTGTTTTAGGATATTAAGACAAATACATGTTAAAATCGTTACAAAATTACAATTATGTTTCAACACTACGAATGTGTCTTCTCGAGCTATGTTAAACTACTGGCGAGTGAACGATTAACTTAATTTCAAAAAGCTAGAACGTATAGATCTTTAAATGAACCCTGTTTCCTATGCTTACATAAAAAATTGGAAATTATCAGATTTTCTGATAAAAAAAACTGATTAAACTAAAGAAGTGAATTGACTATAAATTGTAGGCATAGTCTACCGTTACCTTAAAACTTTAAACTTTGAATTTGATAATACTTTTTCTTATAGTAATAATCAGTAGATGAACTGCAGTGTACCTTATCTGGCTTACTATTCTATTTGTATGATTCATTTTGATTTAATGTAGCTCTGAAGTGATATTTAGTTAGTATTATTAACATCTTATATGGATGTACAGGTGTTTAGTTAGTATTATTAACATCTTAGATGGATGTACAGGTGTTTAGTTAGTATTATTAACATCTTATATGGATGTACAGGTGTTTAGTTAGTATTATTAACATCTTAGATGGATGTACAGGTGTTTAGTTAGTATTATTAACATCTTATATGGATGTACAGGTGTTTAGTTAGTATTATTAACATCTTATATGGATTTACAGGTGTTTAGTTAGTATTATTAACATCTTAGATGGATGTACAGGTGTTTAGTTAGTATTATTAACATCTTATATGGATGTACAGGTGTTTAGTTAGTATTATTAACATCTTAGATGGATTAATTGGTATTATTAACATCTTGTATGGATGATCTTTATTTTGCCAAAGTAGTTCTGTATTTTTTATCTGTATTTTTTGTTATCTTTAAACGTTTATTTACCAGTTTCGTAAAGGAACCTTTTGTTTTTATCAACTACAAAATTTTATGTAAGAAACTGAACATATAACTGCTTAGCATTGTGTTAAATTACCTCCCTTCCTCTTTAGTTTTTACTTATTAGGAAAGTTGAAAGCCAGACTTCTATACATCTTACGAAATAATGTAACCACTTATATCTGTTCATAAGGCAATTGTCTAGGATTTACATGCAGACAACTTCGTGTCATGTTTAATTTTTTTCGGTGAGTTTGAATTTAGCGTAGAACATATTCGATTGATTAATCACGGCAAAGCTAACAAGCCTATTTTTTTCTTTTTTTCTCGAAAAAAGAGGAAGTATTCTGCTTTTGAAATTAAATTAATCGTTCACTCGCTAGTAGTTTAATATCGACCAAAGAGACACATTGGTAGTGTTGAAACGTAATTGTAATTGTGTAGCGATTTTTAACATGTTTTTGTTTTAATATCCTAAAATAAATAATATTTACCTGTACTCTGTACTTAGGCCTCTTTTAAATTAAATGTTACATACAATGGAATTATACTCCATTTGTTCTCATTTTACCTGGATATATATATATATATATATATATATATATATATATATATATATATATATATATATATATATATATATGAATTCAGTATTTGTTTTAGCAACCTGTAACTTTGCAGTGGGAACTATTGACTGTTACAACGTTCCAAAATTGACTGTATACTAATCAATTACTGATGAGGTTGAAAACAATAAAGTTTTCAATATGTTCAGTTATCACTAAACCGGTTTATTGCTCCTCTCTCATCAGAGCAAAAATCGAGGACAAAAAATTGCACAGTGTCTAAAAAATGTACAACCCCAGACTAATGCTATATACAAACAAAAAATGTAACAATAAAGAGCAATTACCTTTAAACCCACCAACCACTCTTCCCTTTGTTTCTCTTTCCCTCAAAGTGGGACACCCTCAGATAAGCTTTAGTGACATCAGCAAACGAGATCATACCAAAGGAAAATGGACGAAGAAAAAATCGAACGGATGACAAATGAGATTCTTGTCATGATGCAAAGGAGACAGAAAACAATGCCAAGACACAGAAAAGAATATTGAAAACTACATAAAGTAATAAGGAACAAATGCAAACATGCTAATGAGGAATGGCTCAACGAAAAATGTGCAGAAATAGAAAGAATCATGGATAAATCAGATAAGCATAAAAAGTAAGGGAATTAACAGAACAAAAGACATGCTCATCAACAGGCTGCATAAAATCCAAGGACGAAACACTGATATTAGAGAATGAAAAAATTCTTCGGCGTTCGAACGAATATATTGAAGAATTCTTCCACGACGAAGAGCAACCGGCAGTATCCAGAAATACCCGATTATATTAAAAGCCGAAGTGGAAGCAGGACTAATCAAATAATACAGAAACAGCGCGGCAGGACCAGACGGAATTGTAATAGAGATGCTGGCAGCCTTAGATGATTTCAGCATAGACAAGATTACAGAAATAATAAATGAAATCTACAATAATGGTGATATAACGGAAGACCTAAGCAGATCTATTTTCAAAGCACTGCCTAAGAAACCAGGCGCAAACGAATGTGAACTCAATCGGACAATCAGCCTAATGAACCACATAACTTAATGTATATAGATTCCAAAAGGCTTCAGGTGATAATCGGTATTAACCTTCCTCAGTACTCACTACTAAGAACATTTCCGGACTATAAAACTAAGCACACTGCTAGTTTTTAATCAGATGAACATCCATCACTAAACCAGTTTATCGGTCTTCTGCCATAACATTTTATTCTTTCTTGTTAAAAGTGTTTAAGGCTTTGTATAAAAAATAATTATGCTTTGAATAAAGTTACAAAAAAATGTGAATAAAGTTTCGTATATTGTGAATAAATGCCCCCCCACGTTTCCAGTAGAAATATTAATTGTCCTCGGTTTACGATAGGGTTAGAGATTGTAAACTGAAAATTCAATAAGTAGAATTCAGTTTCAAATGAAACAGAGAATAATTTGTTCTTGAAATTTTCCTTCTTAAATAAGGTAATAATAAATACTAAGTATCCGCAATTGTGTGATTAATAAAAATTCCCAATATGTTATTGAGTGAAATTAGTTAATAGCTGTTTATATAATGACATGTTACGAACCATTGTCAAAAGAAACGCATCTTTAACAGAGAATTTATAGTGTAGTGGTAAGCAAAGTTTATTAAATAAAATAAAAGCATTTCTTAAATCCTCTAAGACGTTTCACCCCCTTATCATTTCCTTAACACCTCATTAGCCTTAATACCAGCATTCCTGAAACCAAATACACAAAACAAATAATCAATAATAACCCTTTATCAAAGTGAAGTACACTCCTACTCCCACTCATCGACAAGTTACCGACTTCAATATAAACCATAAAAGAAAAAAAACGGGCTTCAAAGTCAGTTCTATCCATTTACCAAAAATCGGGACAGGTCGGTTCATTCCTCTAACCACCAAAGAACTAATCATAACAACTGGAGAAAGAGGGTTCTTCCTCTGTTCTAAAGTACCTCGAGTTACGGACTGTCTAAAAAGAATGATACAAGTTCGTACTTTTATACATAAATCTTCCAAAATAACGTTCGCTGAGCGTACATTCATTTTGAATTTAAAAAAAATAAATTCTGCGCCAAAGTCCACAATTGGTACAAAATTTAAACTTAAAAAACCTTAAAAACAAATTTAAAATAATTTAAATGCTTCCTTTTCGGCAAAATTTGAACAATAATAATCTAATTTTAATCGGCATGAAAAGAAAAAACAAATTTTCCTATATAAATAAAGTTTTAGATCTTTTAAAAACATTCTCACGTTCACTCGTCTCCATCGATCTGCCATTATAGACGAAAAATGTAAACAACAAATTGAAATTAAAAATCTCTTAAAATTCCAATATTCGTTCGAGAAATATGTTTCAAAGTAAATTGGTAAATTTAATGATTAATTGGCTGGATTTTTAAAAAGTAATCCATACTTTTTGCTCGAGACATAATGAAAATAGCGCATGCAGCTTGGTGATGTCATAGATCAACATCAGTAATTTTCTACTGCGATCCGCGAACAAATTAAAAATGAAAGAAATACGGAACACCAGTAGTACAATAATCAAGAAATTGGTATTTATGATTAAGAATAAAATATCTTTAGCACTATATAACCAATATTTTAAGAATATAAATTGTATTCTATAATTTTTTAAAAAAACTTATTAGAATGAATAACTCTTTACACGACATTAGAAATATAAAATATATTATGGAATTAACATTAATTCCATTTATAATTTTACGCGCGCGCGAGTTTCCTCCCTTCCTTTCACACTCGTGCGTGTGTGCGCGCGTGTTTTCACCCCTACCTTTCACTCACAGCTAAACATAGCAGTAAGCTCCTTTTAGCTGCTACTGATTAACTCATGATAGATTTTGAATTTTTCCCGCGCGTTTCGCAGCGTCTCAAACGGCCAGCGTTTGCAAGCCAGTTGTTTCGGTCCTCAACCTGAGTAGACGGGCAACTCATTTTTATTCCGTGCCCTTAATCCATATGCGGGCCGGAATATCTTATTTTCAACAATGTCGACTACCCTCTACCAAGACTTTTCTCCTTTTGAAGCTGCCAAAACCTTTTCTCCGTTTTCCACTGGAAGATGTTTTAGAGATACGCGACACTGTCGCGAGCAAAAAGTTCGTATGCAACTAATGGCGTATTTTTATCCCTCGACAGGGGCCTAATAAGTATAGGCAGGGGATGTCCTACTGAACGAACAAATTGCTAATCACAGGTCAGGACCTTTTTTCTCCGTTTTCTACCAGAAGACGTTTTAGAGACACACGACACTCGTCGGCAGAAACTTCGTGTTCAACAGGTGATTTACCCCTGGCTTCGAACCAAATAATACAGGCAGGGATAGTTTACCTTTGAACAAATATTTTTCGTCTTTCTCTTTGGGCTCGCCGTGAACCATTCTACAAGACCATGTTTCGTTTCTACCGGCTAGATGCCCACAGCAGTCCAGAACATTTACCAGCGGCCAACACAATATTACCTTTGAACAAAACATTTTTCGTCTTTCTCTTTGGGCTCGCCGTAAACCATTCTACAAGGAAACTTTCTTCAAATATTCTTCGTTTCTATCGGCTAGATGCCCACAGCAGTCAGAACATTTACCAGCGGTCAATTCAATATTTACCGAACATTCTTTATAACTTTGAACCTGTACATTAAAAATAATAATCACTTACAACTTAAAATATCCACAGTGAGTTCCTTTCTATCTGTGCGCACATTCTTTCCGGAACTGTATAAACTTTCTTTTCCCGCCTTTGGCCATCTTGTATTTCTATTTTGGCGCGGAACACTTTTCATTGATCCCTACCTTGGGATGAGTTACTTGTTATGTTTAATTAAAGTTTTGTTTACTTGTTTTATAAACAGATGTCTTTGTCATTTTATTTCTATCTTAATACCATTTAAATTATTCATTGACCCTTTTCCTCATTGTTCATTCACGCATATTTATCTTTTTACTTTGCTTGTAGGCTCGGTAGTGAAGTGTGGTGTCTTACAAGGCCACTTAGTAATAATCCAGCACTGCACCCTACTGGGTCCGCAACAATATTTTAATTAAAAAATAGTTAAATAATACTTCTCAGTTTTATTGCACCTAATGAGATCGTTATAATTATTCTAATTTTAAGATTTATTAAACTAAAGGAAGCGCTAAAAAAAAGGAGGGGGGAACTGATAAAACTCATTACGAACTAAAATATTCATCTCACGAGAAGGAGGTGATTTAGAAATGTCTTCTAATTTGAACATCCATACAAAAAAATAAAATAATCTAACAGTTATGAAAATAATAAGTAAAATAAAATTCTTTAAATATATTTTTGATGCGAAAATACAATCAAGCTTTACATTTTTCGATTCTTTAAACACATCTTAATATAAAAATTTCATTTATCATAGACAATCGGGAGAATTTCAAAATCGTACTCAAAAGATTACAAGTAAATTTTCCAAAAATAAACATTTGCTGTAGATTTTTTCCCTGTGAAATTTGAAAGAAAATAATAAATTTTATTAAATTAGTCAAGCACCAATTCTAAACCAAAATTGTTTTTTTTTTTTTTAGTTTTTGTAAATTATTTTTGTATGGCTGCAGAACAATTTTTCAAGATTTTATGATTTCATATTGCAAAAGAATTTACTGAAATAATATCTTTAAAGACTTCTCTTTATAAAACTGTAAAAATATTTGTCATCGATGTATTGAAATGGAGGGGGTGTTAACAGACCTCCAAAAATATTTCTTCAAAGTCTTCTAATAAAATAACAAATTCAGCACAGTGTACAATGCATTCATAAATAAATTAAACGATGAAAATTTAATCAGATAAATTTTTTAAAAACAGAGGGTAGTATTTCTTTTTTTTGGAGTGGAAGTTGCTTTCATTTTGGAAAAAAAAATCATCCGTTTTGGCTGCACGAATTTAAAACCATTTGGAGGCGGAATGTCATTTAGAGTTTTAGTGCCAAGAAAACGGAGCCCTTTTTACAAGTCCTCACTTGGAACACACAAAAAATCGATATAAAATCACATCGAACTATCATAGAAACCGCCATTGAAAGCCTCAGATGTGAAAGAAATGCTAGAAGCAATCTGATTGACTGGCACAAAGACCAACCAGCTAATCTCGAGGCTTGTATTATCGGGCCGATGGATTGAACCGGGTCGATGGCTTGGCCGGCTTCAAGGATCGGCCCAAATCATATTCTTCGTCATTCAACTTTTCGGTCGATAGATCGGCCCTCTCGTCTCCTAAGGGTTTTAAAGTCACCCAGCCATGAAACTTTGGACCAAAAATTAGAATGAAAGTTTTAATCACACATAAATTTAAAAAGAGGATGAATTAGAAGAAATCTGATGTAAAAATTATTTTTTCCATTATGAAAAAAATGTTCTTTTGTGTTTGGAATTTGTGGTTACATTCGTAAAATGGAAAACAAAAACAATACAAGTAAAAATGGAAAACACAGGTACAATAACTTGTACAAAAAATACGAAAATCAATTGGAAATTTTCAATGCCAAAATTCTACTAAAATTCAACTAGTTAATGAAATTTGATGTTCGCCATTTATGCTTTGATTACGAATGGAGATGTGCGAGTGACGTAACTGTTATCAGGGTGTAAAGTGGAACTGGCATGCAGCGTTCAAATTCTTGCTTTGTCATTTGCTTCGACCTTTGCAAAAATACCTTTGAGAAAAGCCTGAATCCATCTCTTTTCTCTCCAGCTATGGATTAAATGAGTAGAGTAAGCTGGACTCCTTCGCAATTGGTAGTGACCAATCTAAGAGAAGGAAAATACTTATATAACATTATATAACTAATCGCTTAAGAATATCATTTTTATTCTATTTGTATTTATGAAACTTAGTACGAGATATTGAATAGTTTTACTGTTTATACTAGACTACAAACCATGAAGAAAGTCATGGCAAACCACTCCATTATATTTCCCAAGTTATTATAACCACTTGTAGATATTGACGCAATACAGCAAGAGAGGTGGGTGGTCTAAGTGAATGAGTCAAGCATGGTCCCATCATGTCTCCTGCATATTCAACGTAGGACAAGTCTGATGATCTTACCGGGTAGATAAGGTGTAGAGTACCTTGCGGAATAGCGCGGGTATCATGGGAGAGGCCATTATTCTTTTGGAGTAGCATATCGCTTTCTTGTTGCAAGAATAAAGTTGACAAACATTCTGGTTGTGTTTGACACAGTTCAACGCTTCCACAATAAACATCAAAATTGAGCGAACGTTGTAACTTATTCACACCCACACTATTGATACCAAAGAGTTGAACCTGTACGTTCTAGATAAGAAATTCAAAATTTTTGAAAAGGAACCTGTGAAGAGGTATATATTCGTTTACACTATGAAGGGATATGATATTTATAAATAACTAAAGAAAACTGAAATTTAATGAAAGAAAATATGATCGTAAACAGATTTCTTATTAGAAAAACAGTTTTATTTATTACTTTTTGCCCATTTTTTATTCAGACACAGAGTAAAATTATATATTAAACTTTGTCGCAATGACCACAACTAGAGGTCACCCGGTGCGAATCGAACTTAGTAGTAATAATCAGCCGAACGAGCTCGTTAACCTTTATAGCACTCCGAGGCTTCCGAGACCAAAAGCAGGGCTAAAGGTTTATGTCGTTTCAGATAAAGTTGTCGATTGATGACTGTTGACCATAACAACATGACCGTTCAAAAGCAGACGAAGATTGCCTTAAGCAAAAGAGTCAAAATGTAACAAACTTTTTTTTTACTTTTTGTTTTCAGTCTGGACCATACATCTTAAATCAAATGTTTACGTACAACTTAGCCAAATGTATTTAAACACATTGTTTTTTTTTTTTTTACAATGCATAACATTTGATTCTAGTAAAGATCCAGTCTTATGCCAGTAGAAAACACGATATAAAGAATGTGAAATATCATTATAATAGTAGAGATAATATTAAGATAATATTAAGAATAGAGATAATTTTAAGATAACTGTGCCTTTAAACAACGTGAAATAATCCAGAAAACATTTGATCCTAGTAAGCATTCCTTGTTTTATGTCAGTAAAGAACGCTTTTTTTTTAAAAAGAATATGGAAATGTTATAATAATAATAGCGATAATATTAAGAATAGAGAAAATACTAAGATGACTGTCCCTTTAAACAACATGGAATAATCCAGAAAATGATGTCATTTCTGTGGAAGTTTCTCATAGGAGGACATTATTTGAATCAGTTGAAAGTATATCTGCAAATGCATTTTAAGGTTCACTTCCAAACTAAGACTCACTTTTCTTGACATCATTGGGTAAACTAAAAGAATTTAACCAAAACCCGAGACAAATTTGTAAATCTTTACAATTCTGGTTCATTCTTGGGAGCAATATCCAAAAACCTCTTTCAGGATTTTGGATATTGCTCTGTTTATCTGTATTCATACTGTGCTCACCTGTATAAACACGTGCACAGTCAGGGCCAATATATACTATCCTCAACTCCCTACTGAGGGAAACTGATTAGGGGCTCCGGGCAATGCTTGCCGACCTTTGTTATCTTATCAGTATTTACTTTTTTCTACCCACATTTATATGTTACAAATTAAACTAAGCAAAACTGACTATAAAAGAATGAAAAAAATTAACGAATTTTGACATCATTTTGTTTTTTTTTTCCAAAAACGTGAATTTATTTTGCTCATGCTAAAAATTCACTATTTTTTTATATCTATAATGTTGAACTTTTTAATTCAACTTTTTAACAAGAACAACCTCAAATTGATGTTAACAATTGTCGCAAAAACCTGTTGATTTAGTGAAGATGGAATAATCTATTACAATGTCTCTAATTTGTATTTAGATGCATTGTATTTATTTTCATTTTTTCTAGTAGAATTGCATATGATCCATTATTGTACATAATTTGATTAGAATGAAATTTATATTTTATAGGAATACTACCTTATGAAAATTGAGATGTAGTAGAGTGGGTGCCCGTTTCATAGATTCGGGAGAGGGATGGTTGTATTACAGGGGGGGTCGAGATACATGCACCGAACCTGTACACATGGATCAACGTCATGAGACCACACAGCAGTCATATCACACAGCGAGGAAGTGCATTTTCTCTCCTGGAGATGGATTTACTTTGGTACAAAAAGTGTAGACCAATCCCAGAAAAACAGCAAAGTTTCTTACAAAAATGCGAGGAAACGGGAACAAATTATGTATAATCACAAGAGAGGATTGTTGCATTGATATAATTTAAATACTATTCAGTGAGGGAAAAACCACTCCTTCATATATATATATATATATATATATATATATATATATATATATATATACAAATTTCATTAAAAACGATTGGCATGGTACTGCGGTAAATTTTGTATTCAATTTTCTTGTGTTCTTATAATCTTCTTCTTTTTGGGACATACATTATGTAGAAATTGTCCGAATGTTCTGTCTGTCCGAGCAGTTTCGGATATACTTTTAGTCATTTTCAAGGATGATGGATTTTTTATGCATGTATCTAAAGTTATACGAATATTTTATTTTACAATCTATAAAAGCCTAGCGCTTTTGAAAATTTAAGTTCGTGCGTTTTTTTATTAATACGGCAATTAAAATTTTTTTTGTTGTTGAGTTTATCAGTCAACGTGACATGAACTAAATAGTTCAATAAATAGAGCAATGTCTCAGTTGTTATCCCGAAAATTTGCACGTCGGATAAGTTCTTTTAAATCAAGTATGTGGTGCAGTTCAGTTTATATTACAATGAATCATTCATACAAAAATTCAACCTTAGCGTTACGACTGCACGCTCCACAAGTTTGTATCCGTTATCAATAACACATTTAAAAAAAAAACATTTCGATTCGCATTATATTTTTTCGTCTCACAAAATAATTCCATGCCTGATGATGACTGGACTACCCGTCGAAAGTACTTGCGTGTTTAAGGAAGACCTAATACAGTTTATAATTTAAAAAAAAAAAACAGGGCCATAACATTCATCGAGTGATTGCTAGGTTAATGCATCTTTAGAATTTGGTTAACGAAGGCATTTCGCCATTTTATATCATTAACTTGACTAATTTACTTTTTGTATGGTTGTATGGTTTGCATAAAGGGAGATAAATGTCCTCTGGTCTGAGTAAACAAATATTGAAATGTTTGACCATAAGCGTCATCATCGTACTTTATCGTGAAAGTTGTGGGGGAGTGACATCCAAACAATGAATCAATAGCGTCATAAATAGAAGAGGATTTGATAGCGTAGTTTTTAGATCGTTTCTACAAAAGTGAATTATTTCAGGTTGCTTTCCACAAGATTCTCACAATAACCCGTTAGGCACATTTATACATTTATAACGCACATCTAATATGTTATAAGTTTATAAAAGAAATGTTCTAGATTTCTGTGTTTAGTTTACTTAAATCTATGACTGAATCATCTGTAAATGAAGAAAAAAGCCACCTGGCTGTCTGTATACCTGAAGAGAGACAAATAACTTATCCATTGAAACGCCGTGATACGAAGCAATAATTATGAAGGTACCTTGTAGAAGAATTTATTTTATGCTGCCTGTGCCCAAAAACGCGAAGGAATGCGCAAAATGAGGAATAAGGTGAAATAGAGTGATTACCAACAACGTCTATATAACAGGTAATTTGTTTACTGATAAAATGAAATAAGTTGAAGTTCTGGCTAATAGCAGGAAAGAACGAGCAGAATTCTGATGAATAACGTGAAAGAAAAGATTTGATAACAATAGAAAAGACCGAGGAAATTTGCAAGATGCGATATAATACTTTAGTTTAATCCAATACGAAGAAACGCAAAATTATAAGATATATAACTTCACTGATTAGATTCTGATAGCACTGAAAATAAGACACGAGAAAAAGTCGGCTCTGTTGCTATGAGGGTCTGAAAAATTATTTTCTTTGCGTGGGCGCCAAGCAAAGTAACTTCAAAAGGAAAGCTGGAAGCTGTTGTCGATTCGAGAATCGAAGCGAGACTGTCGGATTCTTTCATGAAATATAATGGCGCCAATAGATTTGGCACACTGCAGCACCAAAATGTAAAGAGAGTGTGTAAAAGAGAGATGGACATTTGTGCTGTACATTTGCACTCAGGGGAGAATATGATTCATGCTATCTTCGTCAGTGTTCGAGTGTCATTGCTAAAGATCGTTGACACCGTGTCTGCCACATACGCGTGAACATACAGTTTACTGCCATTTAGTCAGATGTCTCTTACTTATTTTGCAATCTTTTCGAGTACATTCTTCGATAATCAACTCTCATATGTTCCAATTTTTCTGTCTCCCTATCTGTCTGGTTCTCTTTTTCTTTCTCTCTCCATATATATATATATATATATATATATATATATATATATATATATATATATATATATATATATGTGTGTGTATATATATATATATATATATATATGTATATAAAAAATATGTATATTCAGGCAGCATATCTGCATTCAAGCATGTTTCATTGAATAATATAGATATATTATGTCTATTTTTATACCCAACTTAATTATACGCAGTAATTCTTCTCCGTCAACTAATGTTTTGGAACAAGCCAACATTGTATCTTATTTTAAATGTCCTTTGGGAGATTGTATCTCTGACAAAACGTAAGTAGATATGTTGGCTTGACAACCACAACATTATCAAGACGTCTTACACTGCATTTGTCGGATACAAGTTCTATCGCACAACATTTAAAGACGCATTCTTGTCCACCGTCACAATACAAGAAAATACTTGTTGACAACATCAATATACTACGCCACTAAAATAATAAAGAAAAATTTAAAATTCTTGAGGCTCTCTATATGAAAAGCAACCAACCAATACTGAACAAAATGTATTACGAGTGTAGTAGCAATGTTTTAAAAAGCATTTTACTGGCATTTATCACCATGTTCATTTTTACCGTCACTGGTTAGCTCCCTTAATTTGTGGACGCTTGCTTACAGAAAACATCGTAACTACAACGGATAAATTAAAAATTTGAAAATAATTATAGCAGAGCGCATTCACGCGTGTTTGAAGAAATCACCATCACAACGATCACAGTTACATTAAGTTTGTCTTCGCAATTCACCCTCTGTGGATGACCTTGGAGGAGATTGAAAGTGCTTGGAATAAGATAAACTACGACGCCTTCCTTGATGAATTTCAACATAACATCAAGAAGCTAATTAGAGAACTAGAAAGGATTATTACAAAAAGAAATAGACAATATGTCCATATTATTCAATGAAACATGCTTGAATATATATATATATATATATATATATATATATATATATATATATATGATATATATATATGATAATCGTCGAACACACCCAATCAAGGAATTAAAAAACAGAAACATTACTAAGCAGCGAGAACACTAAAAAAAGTAACCACGAAGACAGTAGATAGCGATTGAAATTGCAATTAAATTTATGAAGATTAAAGTTGACTGGAAAGTATGGAGCCAGAAAAGAGTTCCACGAGTGGGAAGTGCGAGAAAAGAAACTGTTGGCATGGAACTTATACTTCCAACCTAACTGTAAATTGATGAGATCTCATTGCTAGTCAAGTATTGCGCTTAATTTCGAAAAGTCTAGGTATCATGGCAAAAAGTTCATTCGAACAATTACCATGAAAGTATTTATAGAAAAGGCACAGAAAAGTTATATTACGGCGGTAGGAAAGTGGTTGAAGTCGAGATGCCAGGTTAGGACTAATAATATTGCAGATATTCTTTGGATTTTATCAGGAATGCACCGAACCATATGCGTCAGCAATATTCTAAACATGGAAGAATGGTAGACTTATAGATATGTAAGATAGACAAAAAAATGTCTAGCACGACAGACACACATAAACACACACATATACATATATATTTAATCAATTTACAAGGCGATAATGCCACTAAGACGCAAGGGGGTTACTGGGAGTGAAAGAGAATGAGAAAGCTTTAGAAGAAACCGGAAACCAAATCCTAAACAGAAAACAAGAGATAAACATCTACACTTGTTCAAAAAACCGGCGTGGGGTGTGAACCTGACGATATATATATATATATATATATATATATATATATATATGCTTTAAGCATTAAGGCGGGATGCCACTAGTACGCAGGGGATTACAGAGTGGGAGCCAGAGTAAAGAGGTGTGATGGAAGAAAGGGTGAAGAGAAGGGTAGGGGGATGGTTCAGAAACTATCAAACGCTTTAGAGATATTTAGAGCCACGGCACGAGCTTCTCCGTTATTGTGGAGTGTTCGGTAAACAATTTCAGTTATGGCCGTGAGCACATCAGCTGTAGAACGGGCAAAGCGAAAACCATATTGCTTCTCAGAGAGCAGATCATGGGATGTAAGAGGATTAACTACTTCGGCGTTGATTAAAGCCTTAAAGACTTTGCCGAAGAGTGGTAGGAGACTGATGGGACGGTAGTTAGATGGGTGAGAAGGGTTCTTAAAGACAAGTACAATAGATGAGGACTTCCAACAAGCTGGGAAGCAAGATTCATTGAGACAGTAGTTATATAATTTGGAGAGGGCAGGAACCATTTCAGGAGCACATTTCTTCAGGACAATGGCCGGTATCCCGTCGCTACCGTTAGCCTTATGGGAGTCTAATTTGAATTTTCATCCTTGTGTATGTGGCATGGCGGGTCGCAGTTGCAAAGGTCAAGCTAGCGTGACCAAGGAATACATGTTTGAATTATTAGTAGAGATGCATTCTCCAATCGGGAATTTGAATTCCCAAACAATATTAATACGTGCGTATGTTCCAAAATAAGACGTATAGCAACAATATATTAATTCATATATTCTATATTAATTCATTTTTATATTCTTTGGGCGTTAGCAAAAGCCTCTACTGTTGTATGCATGCGATCGTACGACTGGCAAATGCCACTTTACCTATTGACGCAATACAAGAGTAGTGGGTGGTCTAACTGAATGAGTCAAACATTGTCCTATCATGTCTCCTACATATTCAACGAAGACCATGCTCAATCTGCGATTGTAATATCTCCTGTTCCACTCCCACCCTCTGCAGAATCAACGTAATTTTTCTTCGCTCCCGTTTGAACGCGTGGAAATAACGATAGTGTAATGAGAGACGTGCGATGTTTTGTCAGTGGGAGTATTGCTCCTATGTCTGGGTTAGATTTTCCCAGTCCTCACTTGCCTGTCTTGATAAAGTTCAAAAGCGTCTCCCAATCCTTGTGGGTGACGAATTATTTTCCACCCTCCAAACTGTCTCCCACAAGCGGAATGTATCAAGCCTTTCGCTGCTCTGTCGCTAAGTTTTACGGAAAGTACTGAGGCGAACTACATTTCTTGGTTTCGCCAATTCTAACCTTCCGGTTCGATCCACCACGCCCCTTACACTGTAGCAAGCCACCCACATTCCCTCCGTATTTTATCAGTGAGAAGGAAGTTCCACTCAAACAGTTTTTTTTCCGGTGAGCTTTGTGGAACGGACTCCCAAGAGGATGTTTCCGAGATCACTACAATCTTAACCTGTTCAAGTCTAAGGTTAACCGTTATCTCTCACCACCGCTTTCCGTACAAACTGCCTCTTAACATAACCCTCTACTTTGAGTGGCTTCCTAGACTTTTACAAGATGAACCTTATTGTAAAAAACAAATAAAAACAACAACAAAAACAAACCTATCATATTGATATGTTTTGAAAATAACAGCCTATTGCATTTTTTCATCTCTTTCCTGTTTTGGCTCGCATTCAAGAGCATTGTCGTTCACCCGCCTTTTTACTTATCTTTTCTCCCATCTCTCTTTTCTGTGTGAATCTATTGAAACTCAGGTCAGTTTTGATCCGAATTCCAACAAAATTGAATTGTTCAAGTCGCGGAAGTCGCCACTGTGAGTCATCATCTTTCCAAATGTCAAAAATGTATCATTGACTAAGCGACCTGTATTTACAGTCGATGACAACAATTACGTCAGAGGAAATCCGATAGCTTTTATATGAGTTGTTGAGAAAAACGGGTCGATTTGCTTTTTCAGTTTCTTCCTCCGCTTTTTCTCCTTCTCTCTCTCTCTCTCTCTCTCTCTCTCTCTCTCTCTATATATATATATATATATATATATATATATATATATATATATGACATATTCAGCGAGTCCGAAACATACTGGCGAAAACTTTACATAATAAAACAAATACTTATTTTTAAACATAATCCCTTTCCTTGTCAATTCAATTAATTAATTGATGAATATTAATGACATATTAATGCCATAATATTAATGAATATTAATGACATGACATTAATGAATATTAATGACGTAAATTAACATTAGACAGTAAAACGTTTAGACCAAAGCACTTAACTGTGCCAACACGCGCGCGAGCACACACACACACACACATATATATATATATATAGAAAGAGGTTTTCGAGATAGTCAAATCCATTTAACAGCACGCATTGGAGGAAAAAGGACCTCATCTTCTTTATGCGCCGTGTCCCCTCAGGATCTAGGCGATCATGGCTCTCCACAATTTCCTGTCCTTTCTAGCTCTTAATAAATTTTTTTCGTTCCACCATCTATTTACTCAAGCTTATGAGTTGTTTTCCTCTTGTCTTCAATCTGCCCTGTAAGTATCAGATTTTTCAAGATCTCTTTTATCTACCCCAGAAATTTCAACTGTTTTTTCATAGTTAAGTATAAGTTTCCTTTTATTTCCATTTTCTGTAAAACTTAGTCCTTGATCACATATTCGGTCCATGGTATCCTCAGCATACTTCTGTAGAACCACATTTCTGTTCCTTCAAGCCTCTTCAGTGGCCTTACTAGCAACATAATCTACTGCTGTGAAAAAAGAACGTAGCCGGAAAATAATTTGGTTCAATCCCCATGTCAATAGGACCGTAAAGACTAATGTCATTAAAATATTTCTAAAAATAATGAATAAGCACATTGCTGGCGACAAACTGCTGAGAAAATAATTCAACAAGAAGAATATAAAAGTAATTTATAACTATTCGGGTAACATGCTGAAATCGGTCAGCAGTCCCAATAATAATATATTTGAGAGCAGTAAAAATAAGGTCAATGATGAGAGAACATGCAACTGTCGGAATAAAGAATACTGTCCGCTCCGAGGTAAATGCTTAAGTAAACACGTAGTCTGCGGGACTGTAATATTTAAGGGAAACGAAGAAAAAATGCATTGGTGCTGCAGAGTTAGGTGGAGGTGGAAAAAGAGATATTACAATTACAGGTCAATGAAAAGTACAAAAACGTTACGACTATAGTTGAGTGGGAGATTTTGAGTACGGAGCGCGTGTTTGGCGTTAATAGCAATAGTTGTACTTAGTGTAGAGGAGAAAAGCTATCGAACTTATAAAGCTTGGTTGATGACAGAATGGTAAATAGGAGGCAAGAACTCGTGTCCGTTTACAGGCAAAGAAATAAATCTGTGATAAAGAATGTTAGTGTAGGATAAATTCAAAACTCCTTACCACCTACCTCTATTTCTTGTCACATACATCCGGTCCTCTAAAATAACACGCCTTATATGGTAACGACATGTGCATTTTGGAAACGATCTCCTTTTCCTCTGCTTCTGGCTGCTCCCTTTGTTACGTAATATATCCTACGGGCCAGATAATGGTTACCTAATTAAATAATTGAGTTTCCTCTTCTTCTCAACAGAATGACGATTATGCGACCGCCGACAAATATTCAGCGCGTACACTTTAAATCGCTGAAAAACAGTTAAATTAAAGCACCATTTTTTTTTAGTATATTGTATTTTGCATATCTATCTATCTATCTGTGTGTGTGTATGAATGTGTGTGTGTGAATGTGTGTGTATATATATATATCTGTGTATATATATATATATATATATATATATATATATATATATAGAGAGAGAGAGAGAGAGATAGGCAGCATATTTTCATTCAAACAGGTTTGGTTAATTAATTTAGATATATTATCTGTATTTATTTTGGTTTCGATCTTTTCAAATCCCCGGATTAATTTCTTGGTAGCTGTGGAAAATTGATTAAGAAAAATACCAAAATATTCTTTCAAATAATTTTTATTTTCCCAAGTACTTTCACTTTTATCTGAGAGCATCTTCAAGGGGTTAAACTGTCTGTGAATGTGTATATGTACTTCTGTAAAATTCAAAACATTCTTAACTGCTTGGTTTCCTGTGTTATGCAACCTTCTAGATTTCAAATTTAAAAATTCACATTGTAAGGGAGGTAACCTTTTGTTATTTATTTATTTATTATATTATTATTCATATATATATATATATATATATATATATATATATATATATATATATATATATATATATAATTGAAGCTAAAAATTAAATAAAGTCATCTATGAGTATAGCAACAAAGTCATTAAATGATTGTAGCAGCAAACAAATTTGAACTTTGTTGCTATACCCATAAATGACTTTATCTAATTTTAACTTTAATTCTCTTATATAAATGTCTTTTAAGATTTTTAGTTTTTGCTTACTATTATTTTTATGTAATATAGATCCATTTTTAACTAATATCCGTATAAACTGTGAGTGTTTGTATGAGTGTTCTTTAAATGCTGTGAGATTGAACTATGCTCATCTAAATAGGAATGTAAGGAATTTTGTTAGCATCATCGTAGTAAAACCAACATACGTATTAACATTTTTATCAGAGATGCAATCTGCCAGAGGACGTTTAGACTGAAATCGGATCATTATTAACTGATTACATGAAGTTGTTATTGTATAACATTAGGTACCTCTAAGAAAACAATAAAAATCAGCATACCGTGATGAAAACACGCGCCAAATGTAATGAAAACAGTTTTATCGTCAAAATCCTTATGTCATTATTAGGAGAAAGGATCAAAGTATTTTTTGATAGTTTAAGTAATTTTTTTTACTCCTTTATAAACCTTCATAATTCGGATTAAAAACTGGTTTTTCTTGCGTCAGCGTTTGTACTAAATTATGACAGTAAATTTTCGCCTCTTTTTGTTGCGGTGACAAACATATTAATTTGAAATTTTTTGCAAAAATCAAATAATCATCGGATTTTAATTAAATTTTCAGA
This sequence comes from Acanthosepion pharaonis, assembly GCA_903632075.3. Classification (NCBI taxonomy): domain Eukaryota; kingdom Metazoa; phylum Mollusca; class Cephalopoda; order Sepiida; family Sepiidae; genus Acanthosepion; species Acanthosepion pharaonis. Next base: position 979,078 of record CAHIKZ030004333.1, on the reverse strand, counting down.
ACTTATTCACAAATAAATTAAATTATTTTTGAAAATCTTGGTAAAAATATTTTTTTACATGTGTTTCAGCACCTTACATAATTTTATGAAAACGTGAAAATTCTTTTGATCAGTTTTAATGACTATATTAGTTAAAAGCAGAAATTCTTTGAAGAATTTAAAGCAACGAATCTTTTTTTGAAAAATCCGACCCGTCTTACCGAAAATCAGTTTGGATCGAAAAAAATAAAAAAATAAAACGGAATAAATCTAATTCATTTTTAATTAGAGAAGATTTTAATTATTTGTATGAATAATATACATTCCAACGGATCACAGTGACATCTTTTGTATCTATGGTGATAGGCAAAGTTTTCAATTTGACTGAATGAACGTAAAAGTGAGCAGTATGAAGTTTGGAACGAAACTGTCCAAATGAAACTTCCATCTTACTAATGATATATAAAGTGAATAAGGATAATTTGTCCTAGTGTACATGGCATGCGTATCTATGATGTGAAGGTCTGAACTAGTGGAATTAATGAATGTAGCTCGTTTGAACATTTGCCATGGAAATATAGATATAGAAGAGAAAGACTTGCATAGTTTGACTTGAAGCAAATGAAAAATACTTAACGATCCAACTAAGAGTTACAAAAAGTAATTGTTTTCAGTAGTAATCAACCTGATGTCCGCTTGGAGTCGACATAGAAACGTTAGTCTGACAATACCAAGTCACCATGACTGAAAAATGGCAGTTTTTCTACTTGACACGAGTACTACCCTTACTTGTTTATAGCAAGCCAGCAACGAAACATCAAACAACCCACTAACGCCAGCAGCACTGGAAAAATTTAAAATGTTTACTGTACATGGTATGCCGATGACAAAATATCAAACGACACACTAGCAACTACCGCAGCAGCCTTGATTAAACTGTGAGTTGAGATATTATCAACATTTCTGACATATTTTCATTTCCACGAACTCTAAAAAAACAAAAACAAAACATTTCCTTTGTTATAAAATAGGAAGTTTTATTCTTCAAACATATAAATAAAAATCAATTTATACCGAGACAAAAACAAAAGCTATGTTGTAAAAATAATGTAAATAAATTGAACTATTGAATATATCAGTTCCTTCGTCAAAGATTATTTTGTTTTCTCAACTTTGACAAATCAGCAAACCTACTTTCAAACATCTACCTCTTATATATATATATATATATATATATATATATATATATATATATATATATATAGTTTTATCAGGTGCAATAGATATTAGATTTTAGCGGTCGAAGTAAATCGATCATTGTATTTAAAATTAGTGGCAAGATTTAACCCGTAGCTGGAAGAGAGAAGAGAAAAGATGGATTTCTGTCTTTCAAAAGGCACCAGTGTAAAAGTATTGTAACCTCGGGAATGTTACTGAATAGAATAATCACACAATGGTTGGTAATAAGCGGTAATACTTAGGACAAGAACAACACATATAAGATTCGCCAGCGGTGCGTAGAAGTAGTCAACTGATAGAAGTGTGTCAAGTGAATTCCACAATGAATCTCCAACTGTAGGATATCTACCAACCGCCCCACGCGGTCAGATGTGGCACAAGGCCAAATTTAATCTGAGGTATCCGAGTCCGTAGTCTCGGTCAAAATTTCCCCGTAGACCTCGTATAAAACGGGGTTGGGTATCTGTTTTCCGAGACGAGACTCTGGCCTTCGACATAGGCTCGACGAAGGCAGAAAGTTTGTCCAGCACAGCCGGAAACGAATCTCCAACTGCAGACCAACATACAGTATTTATTACTGTATTATATGTGAATCGGGACATACCCATTATCGTCCGTAAGTATGGAAAAAAAAGTGAACGCAATAGACTAGGCAGGAATTTAATTCTTATTTTTTTTATTTTAATATTTTTAATCATTGCACCTCAAGCAAGGCGGTAATGCCAGTAGTACGCAGAGGTTACAGGAAGTGAAAGTGAACGAGAAGACTAGAAATAGGGAGGAATGAGGAAACGACAAAAGTTGAGCGAGATTAAGACAATATGGCGCATGACATTGCATTTAAACCTTTTAAGATTATACTTATCAGGGAAGCAAGTAAACGGACGAGAGTTCCATAGGTGGGAAGTGCGAGAAAAGAAACTGCTGGAGTAGAAGTGGTGCTTGCACTTTGCTATTTCAATAGAAAACGAGTGGGATCCAGATTCCAATCTAGTAGCACTCATTCATGCAGTCGAGACCCTAAAGAAGAAGCTCATTAGAACAATTGCCGTGAAAATATTTGTAGAAAAGACAGAAGGAAGCCACGTCACGTCGGTGAGAAAGTGACTGAAGTGACTGGTTAGGAACAAGATGTACATAACAGATCCGTGTTTGGATTTTGTCAAGAATCTCAAGATGTACATTACAGATCCTTCTTTGGATTTTGTCAAGAATCTCAAGATGTACATTACTGATCCTTCTTTGGATTTTATCAAGAGTCTCAAGATGTACATTACAGATCCTTCTTTGGATTTTGTCAAGAATCTCAAGATGTACATTACAGATCCTTCTTTGGATTTTATCAAGAGTCTCAAGATGTACATTACAGATCCTTCTTTGGATTTTGTCAAGAATCTCAAGATGTACATAACAGATACTTCTTTGGATTTTGTCAAGAATCTCAAGATGTACATTACAGATTCTTCTATGTATTTCGCCAAGAGTCTCAAGATGTACATTACAGATCCTTCTTTGGATTTTGTCAAAAATCTCAAGATGTACATTACAGATCCTTCTATGTATTTTGTCAAGAATCTCAAGATGTACATTACAGATCCTTCTTTGGATTTTGTCAAGAGTCTCAAGATGTACAGCTGGAGCACCAGGTTAGATATGACACCAGTATTATTTTTAAAATTTTAATGCCATGTCCATTGAAGGCACAAACCCTCTTTTTAATATCTATCAAATGTCACGACTTCTTTGGAAAGATAGTAGAGTAGTATCAACAAGACAAGGTCACAGTGGTGACGGCGAGGGAGGCTTGGTGTAGGTAGTTAAAGCGTTAAGAGATGGTGTCTGTGAGTGGCAATCATAGCGGTGACAGATGGTCCGCAACTGTGTTGCTAGTTACGAGGGGCTTTCTTTTAAGCAAATCTAGTAGTCCCCAGGCTCATGTTTTTTTTTCGGCAGGAAAGTTCGTGATTGGCGATTGTATTAATTTTATTGTGGGGATTTGTTTTGTGGACCGGATGTAATGCTCAGAGCCCCTGCGCAGAAAGCGACTTTTTATTTTGTGTTTTGCGTATAATACTGCCATCACTAGAACATCAATGGGAGTGTGGGGTGTAAAGAAATATGGCAGGTAAAATTTAAGGGCTTGATACTGAGAAGCAAGAATTAGGAAAGCCAAAAGTGTGCATGTGTGTGTGTGTGTGTGTGTGTGTGTGTGTGTGTGTGTGAGAGAGAGAGAGAGAGAGAGAGAAAGAAAGAGTGAACAGGTGGAAGGAGGTGGTATGTGTGTTATATATCTCTCTGTGTAGTAGCAGTCGTAGCACAGTTCTCCGCATTACGTTTAGCAAACGGGTTTGCTAAGCAATGCCCTTATGTTCAACAGTTGTTCTCTATTTATGCTTGACTATCTCATTTGCATACGATACTACCGGTGGGAATATTGAAGAGGAAAGAGAAATAGATAAAAAAGAGAGAGAAATATACTAGTATGAAGTGATAGAGAGAAAAAATAGGACAAAGACTAAAGAGAAATAGGAAAAGCGACAAAAAGAAAAATAAGCAAGTGAAGAGGGGGGAGTTCCAGCAAAATTCAAATTAATACTCGTTCCCCATCCATCTGTCCAAAAAAGAAATTTTACAATCAATTCACAATTGTGATCATTTCCCGGTTAGCATATTTCCTTTTTCATATGGACTGAATCAGTTAAGAAATCTGTAAAATGGATCGGCCGAAACGTTGTCATGATAACGAAACTAATTCATCTTCAGTTAAGCTTTACACTAATCAGTACTTGACATCTATGACTGTTAGCTTAATGAGGGAAGTGGTCAAATCAGATAGGTAAGCAGATTTTGTTGCGCCCTTTTTTTTCAATCAGAAAGCCAAACCTGTTTTGAAATCCCGTCTTTTAATTTAGGTTCGAACATCGAACTCCATTAAGAAACACAAACGTGCCTTAACCATAAAGAAACTCACACTCTTTCAGTGTGAGAGATCCAAAAAAGATAGAACATTTTTTAGCTGCTTCGCTCGGCACAAAACTTCATAAATTTCGTTACTTTATTATCCCTGAATTGTCATGCAATTTTATTAAAATCCTTTGTCAATTTCATGGTTTTGAACAAAGAGTTTATGGAATTTTAGGATGCGTCTTGTTATATTGTATATTAAAGAAAGTGGATTTTGGAACCCTGTAAGTTTTAAGGAAACAAAAAACAACAAAAAAACAAAAAAAAAACAAAAAACAAAAAAAAACAAAAAACAAAAAAACAAAACAAACAAACAAACAAAAAACCCACTTATACTTAAGAAAGATGCAAATGAAATTTCTGGTTCACATAATAAGGAAAGATGATAGGAGAATTTGACACTCACAAGACATAGAGGTGCAGAGAGCAACATCGAGTAACCTGGATAAAGTGGTTGAATAAAAACATAGATTTGAAGGGAGAGTAAAGGACCATGCATTGATTAATCCTATAAAGGATAAGAAGTTGTGGAGAGCCATGATCGCCTACGTTCTGAAGGGATACATCATATAAAAGAAATGTCCAAAGGAAATTAAATAACACAGCAGATAGAAAAAAATAAGTCAACACTTAGCAGTAAATAACCAGATAGAAGATTATGCAAGGGAGATCACTCTAGAATCCCAAGTTATTTCCCTTTAATATAGTTTCAACTTGTAACGCTAAAATAATGCATAATTGTAGTTTACAATTACTCTATTTTCAGGGAATCCATTAATTAACAGTTTGATAGTAAGGATCGTTTGTCAAGTAGCTGACTTCAGTGGAGATGATCTATGCATTTAGCACTGTTGGGATGTGTCCGAAAACTATAACACAGTGTAGGGGAGTTATAAATCTGAGTAAATAATAATAAACCCCCTTCCATTTATATTCTATTTATATATACAAAAATACACGTTAAAATGAGAAACAGCAAGATGTGGAAACAAGAAAACGGGTATTATTTATTATCTGGATGTTATGTGGGGCTGGAGACACGAGAAACCGTTTGAGTTTGGGGACAAATGTCGATCAAATATAGATCGGAATCTCATTCTGTTCGTATATATCACCTTTTACCGTCGCCTATACCCGGTGGAGTAATCTGAATCACGTTTAGTGGTCCGGTCCTCAGGGTCTTAGGACGACGTTTTAACCACGGGGCTTACTCTGGTTGGTCAATGCAGACGCTGATCCAAGCAGGTTGTTGGTCACTAGCCGCTTCGATCCACACCAACTCTACCCACTTTTTTTTTTTTTTTAATCTCAAAGCAGTGGAAGATCGAATCTCGTAATAATCGCAGCGCTGGTTCAAGTCGTGGCGTGTGTTATATTAAGGAAGAAATATTTTCCAACGAAAAAATAAAACGAAAGATTCATGGTGTTAAATCTTCACTTGGTTTATATAGTCTTGGTACAACAAAAATAACTCTTCTTCCCGCATCAATCTATAGTGACACTGTGCAAAGCCAAATAATTTGGTTCTAAAGTTCTTTTGAATCAGGAAATCTGGTGGCAGCTGACGTGGATTCCAGTAAAAAAAAAAACCAAAAAAAAAAAAACCAAAAAAAAAAAAAAAAAAAAAGAACAACAAAATAAAAAAAAAAAAACAATAAAACGAGTCGTCTATTCCAAACACTGGTATCCACTAAGTTTGAAGTAACAAAATATCGGATTAAAAATAAATCCATCAATTAAATAGAAAATGCTTTGTTTACATTTCAGCAACCCAATTGAGCAGGTGTGAACTTTCGAGAATATCTGGACGAGGAAGTATGCATTCTTCAAAAAAGGGAAATTATTTTCTCTTAATGTATGCCGGATCAAACGGAAGGAGGAAGCAGGTTCAAACCCTGCATTTTCTTTATTATAGGGACCTCCACAGAAACGCGATACCTAAGGTTTAAAATGATTTTTTTTTTAAATGAAAAATCTTTCTTGAAACTTTTATTTTAGTTTTAATTTCAAGCTAATAGATTAAATTTAATGTTTCCAATAACCAAAATACTTTGCTGCATTACAAAACTAATTTAAATTGATATAAAAAAAAACACAATTTTTTAGCAAGATTTTCTAAAAAAAAGAAACATTTCTAAAATAATTTCATTCATTAGTGAATAAGACCAGAAAGTTTAATTAAAATCCAACAATTGTCTGATTTTTTCAAGAATTTCCAAATCAATGTGTTTTTCACCGCAAATGACTCTAAAATTTCCTATACTAATCTTTGTTCGCTTCCGTTGATGCAAGAACAACAAAAATTTTAACCAAAATTTCGAACATTCTGAAAAGCATCAAAAATATAATTTAAACAAAAAGTCTTTTAGTCTACTCTTTTAATAATAACATAAAGATTTTGACGAAAAATGCTTTTTCATCATGGTATGTTCATTTTTTAGTGAATCAGTAGAAGTGCCCATGTTAAAATGTTTTCAGGAGTGCGCAGGCCGATAAAAGTAATATTCACTGTTTAAAAACAAAACAAAAAAAATGAGGCGTCTATTTCCAACTCGGGTATCCACTAAAACTAACTTTTGAAGTAATAAAATATCTATCTATCTATCTATCTATCTATCTATCTATATATCTATCTATCTATCTATCTATATTCATATCTGTGTATTCTAGCCTGTTTTATATTTTTATGCTTCATATTTTTAAGTAGATAGAACTAATAAAATATTATGCGATGGAATGGTTACTTAAAAAGGTTTTCTATGATTTTAAAGTACGATTGCCATTTATTTTTGATCAAACGGATTTTATGTTGCAAATAAGACGATAAATCATTCCCCCAAAATTTTATAGCAACTCGTATCTTGTTTATTTTTTGTGAGAAGTTTTAAATACCTTTGAAGCATCAAAGAGCAATTTTCCCTTATTTTGGAAGTATTTGAATTGTGTTCGAATTAGCGTAGGACTGACGGGAAAGGAAAAAGTTAAGTCCCTCTTGAAAATTCCATTTCTATGTATTTTTTGACGTACTGATGATTAAAGAAGACGAGTGAATTTATCTTATTCAAAATCTCTCTCTCTCTCTTCCTCAACCCCTTTCTCTCTCTCAATCCTTCTCTCTCTCACACACACACACTCTCTTTCATACTTTTTCATCTTTTTCTTTATTTACTGTATTCTCTCTCCCTAAATCACTTTCACCCTCTTTCATTAAACATTTGCCACTCTCTATCATAAGCACTTTTCCGATTTCTGGCACAGGAGTTCGCTTTTCGCCGGAAGTGAAATAAACTGTTTTCTCCATTTTAGATGAGAGAAGGCGCCCGGTCTCGGGGATTTCATCCCTGTAGCAGCACCTTCCTCATTGCACTTGCAAGAGGTGGGGTCGTTGTAATATCGACGCCAGCATGACGGTGGTCGTTTTGACTGGCCAATTTTTTTTTCTTTGTCCATATGCATATGTATATGCATTGCTGCCTCACTTTAAAATAAAAATCGACCTTTTGTCACATCCCGCCTTAGTTTGGAGACCGGGTGACATATACATATACATTGCTTCGAGCTTTTTTCTCTCTTTCAATACAAACAACACAACAACGTTTGTGAGCCGTCAGTTTTTTTAAAACTTTCACCAGTTTTTGAATGTCATTAATAATATGAGTATAAATGTGAAAAACAATTCTTAGGACGCTTCTTATATTCCGTTTCCCCTCATGACGTCGGCGATCATGGCACTCCACAGTTTCCCTGTCCCTTGTAGCTCTTAATAAATTTTGTTCAAGCTCACTAAGTATGTTATGCGTTGTTTTCTGCTTTTCCTTTTTATTTTCATTTTCTCTAAAACTTCGTTGTTGCACACATATCCGTCCATGGTATCCTCAGTATCCTTCTGTAGAACCAGATTTCTGTTGCTTCAAGTTTCCTCTACATCTGTGAGAAGGTTGTCGAGCATTCATTGCCACATGGGAGGATAAATATCATGTAACAGTTCAGTACTCTTTTCCTTATTTCTAACGAAGTTTTTGTGTCTCTTAATAATACTCTGCTTAGCTTTTGGAATGGATCTATAAAAAATCTAACAAAATTAATTTATATTAAATTAAGAAAATTAATTTATATTAAATTAACGAAAGATAACCGAAGGCGTTTGTATATTTAAAATCTCTAATACAAAAAATATTGTTTACTGACCACTTAAACAAAACAATGAAGAAATGCAGATATGGACATAAAAGGGAAATAACTCTACTCTTTTTAATCAGAATTATTTCCCTTATGTCAATTTTTATTATTTGGCTGGTGCATAATTATTAGGCGTTTTTAAACAATATTTATTATGAAAAAAGAAACAACAATTCAGCACTAAATATTTTTAAATTATTATTACGGAGCGTATTATTATCGACACGCATTATTATAACCTGAAAATAAAATAATATTTTTATTATTAAAATAAACAACACAGCAATTTTTGTTAACAAATAACTCGCTACAAATATTTGTTTGAATTTCTGGTATGAGGAGTTATCATTATTTGCAATCTGACTATTGTCTTCATCTTCGTTGTTGCTATCACAGCGTTGAGGCCGTTGAGCTCCCCAGACTTCATCACGTGTATATCAATTCAGGTAACCTACACAGTATCCCGAACTGAACCAGTTATTTAATCTATGGGGGTAACTATTCTCATTCCACTACCCATGCCTCGGGATATGTTATCTAGTTCATATTTTTATTTTTTGCATCTAATTCAATAGTAATACAGTGAGACCTAGTCACCAATCTAGTAGCACGCATAAATTTATGCAGTCGAGGCACCAAGGAGGAAACCCCTTCAGAACTATTTGTAGAAAAGACAGAGGGAAGCCGCGTTACGTCGGTGAGGAAATGGCTGAAGTCGAGATGCCTGGTCAGGATTGATTATATTACAGATCCTTCTTTGGATTTTCTCAAGAATCTGGAAATGTTCAAGATGGATTCGGAAAGGAAGAACTGCCTGGCACGACACAGCGAACATTAGGCGGAGCAATTGATTCAATATAATCTTTCTAATTCATGTCATGAAAAAAGAAGGTGCAAAGTGTTGCTTTCTTGGAGACATGCTGATGTCAGGCGGAATGGAAAATAATTTTTGTTTTGGAGGTGTTAAAATGTACACGTCATGTTATGTGTTTAACCCCTTCCTCGCCAGTTATTTTTGGGTAAAACTTTTCATTTCTAGACGAATTCTTCTTCTTCTTCTTCTTTATATATATATATATATATATATATATATATATATATATATATATATATATATATATATATATATATATATATATATATATATATATATATATATATATATATATATATATATATATATATATATATATATATATATATATATCCTCTGTTTACACGTTATTTTAATAGATACAAATTATTAAAGTAAATGTTCTTTTTTAATTAAACAGTATTGCATTTGCCTGCCTAGGAAATATGCGTTCTCCAACAGGCGTCGAATCTGTGTCCTATACAGAACCGTCTTTTTATCTGACTTGCTATGCCACATTAATTTGGACTTTGCTAACCAGAGGCTTTTCTATAGCTAGAAATTACTTTTGTAATTCGTCTGGGAAGTTACCTGAATTTACCTAAAAAGGAAATAAAATATCCATTCCTGAAGACGGTAATAAGAATTACCGAAAGTACTAGAATATATATGGAACAGACGGAAAATCTAATCCATTTTACAATTTTTAAAAACGCCATTCAACGAGTGGTTAGTAAGTTAATGCTTTATTAAATCTGTTAGCGAAGTGATTTCGCAATTAATTACATTAACTTTACTGATTTATTCTTTGTATGAATATTTCTTTTCATATTTTTTAAGATCTTCAAAGCTGAAAGGAACTACCATATCAATATGAATGCACATTCTGTTTTTGTGGTCTTTGATTATGATGCCTAGCTTTGAATGTTCTGTCCGTGTGTAAAGTTCCATAAAATTGTTACAGGTCCCATCTTTGTAACCAGGCCTGAGTGATATTCATACAAGTTTCTTGCAATTTCCTTCCCGTAAAAATTTAATATTTTCCAGTGTAGCCGAGTTTTATATTCAGTGGGTTTTACATCGTGAAAATCGGAATAAAGTCGAGAATCCCGTCGCTTCAAATTTCTTTATTGCTTTGTAATTGCAAATATTCTATAAAGTGTTCTATCTGTTTGTCGTCGTACGACTCGATGGAGAACAGCCTCGAGACAAGATGTTTGCTTGAAAATGAAAACCGTGCGAAAGAAAATGATAATAATAAAAATAAAAAGATATATATATATAATTGACATAACTCTTTCAATATTTTTCAAGAGAAGAGTACGATTTAAGAAAAGAAAAAGGAAAGAAAAACGCAGTTTTTAACAATATTAAACAATATTTCTCTCTTTTATTTATAAATTATAGTTATATTTAAAAAAAAATCAATTATAAAAATACATAAACCTACAAACATAAGTCTTTGTACAAAGCTTGCTTGTCTACAATTTATAACTGATTGAATACAGTAATTGTGGTGAAAGGCCGAAAAAAGTGGAGAGATGGGTCAAGGCTGGTCGATACTATCTTAAACCTTGCTAAGCAGATTCACAACCCATTCATTCGTTACAATTTACACATTCACCATAAGAATCTATCCGTCACCATTCGCTCCTATATACACCAAAAATATCTCACATACACGGGGCACCGACTTAAAAAAAAACACCCCCGATATAAAAATTAAAAAAAATATATTCAATGAAATAAAATACAAAAAATATGTACAAACGTTGCTTGTCTTATAATGAAAAAAAAAAACAAAAAAACAAAAAAACAAAAAAAAAACGGTTATCATGTTAATGAAGGCATCAAAACGAATTAAACGCCGCCAGCGTGAAGACATGCAACTGAAAAGTGTTTATGATTGTTCATCTTGGGATTTTCCGTTAGTTGATTAGTTACCAAGAAGAATTAATCAAACAGCTTAATATAAACTTTCCTGCCATTCGGTTCATTCCCCCGGGCCGTAATTTGTTAACGTAACCATCTTCGTGTGGTTTAATGGTCGAAAGGTCGAAAAGCCGTTTTTTCCTTACAAGACAAATAACATTTATACAAAGTTTTATAATTTTTTTGTAGATTTATATATTTTTATACTTGAAAAACCTTTTTAAATATCACTTGAAGAAGATAGATATTCTGTTGAAATATTGTTTAACATTGTCAAACACGGTGTTTTTTTCTTTTCTTTATCTTTTCTTAAATTGCACTCAACTATTTTAATAATAATAATAATAATAATAATAATAATAATAATAATTACCTATCAGTGGTTAGGTACTGCAGGGTTAAAAAACGAAGCCGAAGGTTTTATTTTTACTGCACATGACCAATGCCTGCCAACTAAAAATTATGTTAGTTCAAACTGCAGATTCTGTGATAAATATCCAGAAACAGTTGAACATCTTGTATCAGGTTGCACATTGTTCGTACCCACTGAATATAAAACTCGGCATAATAAAGTGGGCCAAGATCTACACTGGAAAATGTTAAATTTTTACGGGATGGAAACTGCAAGAAACTTGTATGAATATCACTCAGGCCTGGTTACAAAGATGGGACCCGTAACAATTTTATGTGACTTTACATATGGATAGAACATTCAAAGCTAGACATCGTTATCACAGACCACAAAAACAGAATGTGCATTCATATTGATATGGTAGTTCCTGCAGCTTGCATTGTATCTTTGAAGATCTTAAAAAAACTATCAAAATACAAGGATATTAAAGTGTAAAGTGTTAAATGATGTAAAGACACATTGAAGGGATTCCTGGTAGCCTATGCCTTAAAGAAATACAAAAAATTGTACTTACAAGTACAGCTCACATATTACGAAGAGCTTTATCTATGTAAAATGTGTGTGATCTTAGGGGTTTTATTATTTGCTTTTTTTTTTTTTTTTTACAAAAAAATATCAGTGGTGGATGTCATGAAGCCATTTCTGACCGTAGGTTTCTTGTGGTGGTCCGGAAGAAATTGTGTATACAAGAGAAACCCAAGGAAATAATAATAATAATAATAATAATAATAATAATAATAATAATAATAATATTACAGGTCCTATCTCCAGATCCGGTTACAGAAATAGGACCTGTAACAAATTTTATAGGGTTTTAGGTCTTGTAATTTTTTACAAAAAACATCAGTGGAAAATGTCAGGAAGCCATTTCTGACCTTAGGTCTCTGGTTTTGACCCGGAAGGTAATGTGTTATACAACAGAAATCAAAGGAAATAATAATAATAATAATAATAATAATAATAATAATAATAATAATGCTCAATATATACATCAGGTGCAGTCATGCACTGTGAAACTGTTTTAGACATATCATCACTTACACGATACGGGTATATTTGAATACTAGTTTTTGTCTTTTCTGGGCTCGTCTACCGACCGCTAGCACCAGTTTATTATTACCCTGCAATCCCTGGGGCGTGGCAACCTCTCACTGCTCTATTGCTACTTCTATGGAAAGTTCCGGGACGAACTACATTAATTGGCTCTTCGAGGTTTAACCTTCAGGAGTCGGGCCCGCCATGCCACACGCATTGTAACAAATCACTCATATTCCTTTCGTATTTCATCGTTGAAAAGTTCCACTCGAACAGCTTCTTCCCGCGAACCACTGCCCAGTGGAACCCGACCCCCAAGTGAATGTTTTCCCGATCACAACAATCGTAACCTGTTCGAGTCTAGGTTTAACCGTTATCTTCCTTTCCTATCCGCATAAACTGTGCCTCTTACTATGTAATCCTATTTCGATTGGCCCCGGGATTTGTACAGGGCAAAGCACACTGTAAAAATAAATCAAGCACCTGTTATTGTTATTCGTTATTTTTTCGAAAAAAAAAAGAAAAAAAAGAATCGATTTTTCTTTTACTTCAAATAAGATTTCTTTTTCTTTCTTTCCTTTTTAATCCACTTCTTCTTGCTCCCGCCTACTTTTTTTTGTTTGTTTTCTTGTCTTTATGTTTCTCTATGCACATCTCGGTCTTTCTCGCTAGTTATCTTTTCCCAGCGGTGTTTATTTGCCGGTTGTTGAACCTTGCGCGTCATGTGTCCTCTCCTTTTGTTTCGAAACACAGACCAGGCGCAAACAACCAACTGCTCTTGTAATTCAAAATTTAATGATAGCGTCAACGGAAGCGAAACAATCGATTTCACACTGTCAGGTTCCACTCAGAAGATCAGTCAACAGTTTTCATTTGAACAAATCACTAGCATTTTTCTCGTTGAAACGAGAGAAAGCGAAAATTTGACAAATGCAATTAAGAATTTACGGTAGTCTAATTTTTTAAAAGACGTTAATAACTTTCACCTACTGAAAAACTCTATCATACATACTGTAGCTCTAAATTCTATCAATGATCCTACACTGACAGAAAAAGAAATTCCTGCATTTTGAAGGTCAATACCGATTTTGACCTAGTTACTGCTGTAGCATTTGGTTCATGACAAGAAATACCAGTCTTAACGGAATTTAATGTACGTAAAAAAAAAAAAAAATGTTCGAAGAGATGTTGATCTATGAAGACCCCAAGATGTATTGGGGTCATCCGAAAAGTTGACGTTGCATTCAGTGTCATGCCATAGCATCATAGTAGCCAAGTGCTGTTAAGTTACCTCATAGCCAACAGGAGCAGATTTGCGCAGCAGAATGGAAGCCTCTTGCATGCAAACTGGTGATCGACCCATAAGTGAAAGTGTGGGACAACGGATGGCAGTAATGTCTCAAGGATTAATCACCTAAGAGATCGAATAGTTCTCTGTCGTTTTCAGAAATAATATCAGCTTCTGCCTTTGTACAAGTAATAATCGTTTGCGTGTGCAATTTACACTAGGTAAGCGGCATCTTTCAGGGTGTATTTACGCATGACACAAAAGCCCAACACTTGAAATCGTCGCCATAAATTTCAACTCAGACGCACCTTTGTTTTTGTGGAGGAAACATTGTTTGGCCCGTTCTACTACCATTCCTGCAACAGAAAGGTGGCATACTGTTCATATAAGATAATGCATTTCATTTCTCTACCAGTGTTTCACAGAATTCTCAATCTGAGGTTTAACAATTTTTATTGACCGGCAAGATCACCAGAACTTTCCACCACTAAACATGTATCAAATAGAACCTAAAACTCCAACAGGATAATCCTTGCCCACATGGTGTCATACTACTCGACAATCTCTGCAAAACGTTCGACAACTTCACTGGTCTGCACGATTACCAGTTCTTTCCACCTCTGAATGCGTTTGGAACTACGCCTGACTCATTTTGTTAGCCCACCTATAGCTTCAGAAGAACAATGCCTGCCCACATGAGGCCCATGCTACTCGACATTCCCTGTAAGATTTCCATGACTGGTACAATAACCTATGCTCCTCATGTATGGAACGACGGCTGACTGATTCAGTTAGCCCACCTACAACACTTGTTGTATTACATCAACAGATTCAAAAGGCGTGGAAGTATGTATCTAGATGGCATTTGCTATTTATACAATCGTATACATGTGAGAGTACAAGCCTGTGGACACCAAAGTGGCCTAACTACTGTTGATACATCCATTATTTTTTAAACTGTATTTATCTGAACATATAAAACTATTTATATAGGGTGGTTTAAAAATTTGATATTATTTGAGATATAAATATCTGATTAACTACATAGTCTAGGCAAATGAAACTAAACAGGCTTATTGTTGAGACAAATAAGATTTATTGATTAAAATTTGAGGAAGAAATTCAAAGGTATGTGGATTTCATGAGCGGTTTCATAAAGTTTTCAACATGCGCACTGCCAAGTCGGTAGTCCAGCACCTGCCAAACACGCTGCAGCATGTATTGGGTAACAGTCTGCACTACATTGCAGTTGGTGCATTTTTAACGAATTCTCTCACAATTTTCATGCTGCACAGTCTGGTTCAATTGCGTTCGTGCATACTCAAAACTCCTTTTCTTTTCCAGTCAATGACATATCGATAGTTGAAAAGAAGAAAAAAAGATAGAACATTAAACGTAGAATTTTGAGTTGTTTCTATCATTTTAACGAATATTGGCCAAGTTATTAGATTACGAAATGATATCATTTTTTTCTGAAACGCCTTGTATAGTCGTAAACAAATTATATTCGCTGTCATCCAACGATAATATCTGTAGGTTAAGCAAACTGAAACGCATATTCAAGATTTTGCAATTTTACTTTCTGCCATTGTAAATATACAGATATATCATATATTCCGTTCTCCCGAAAAAGAACCCCCCCACATCACCACCAACGCCACCACCACTGCGTTTTACAATTATTAAAATCAGCACCAGTGGATGACATCCTCTCCAGGCAGTACCTCTCCCAAAGGTAAGTGCCGTGGAAGCTTGAGCATTTTTGTCAGTATCGTGTCTCATGTGCGCATAAGATTTACAGTTTTATCTTGGCCTTAAGCCGAAGGTGTGTGTTGTATATGCGGGAAGTCAAAATTAAGTAGATGCTGAAATGTAACTAGTAGTATTGTAACAGACAAAATTCGAAGGCGAATAATAATAGCGAAAGATGCCTTCCATAAACTAAGCAAAAAGAGACAGAAATAATATTCATGGAATGTGTAATGTCTTATTTTCCCACATAACATTGAATTAGAAAGAATACGTAATGTAAATGGATTCCTGATAACAACCAGAAAGTGAGAATTTAAATTCGGGAAATACCTAATAAGGGGGAAAAAAGAACGTGGAGAATATATCATTGTATGCCGATAGTGAAAAGCCTAAAAAGATTGATTGAAACAGTTACCACAAACTGTTTGTAAAGTATCAAG
The DNA here is from genome assembly GCA_903632075.3 of Acanthosepion pharaonis. Classification (NCBI taxonomy): domain Eukaryota; kingdom Metazoa; phylum Mollusca; class Cephalopoda; order Sepiida; family Sepiidae; genus Acanthosepion; species Acanthosepion pharaonis. The sequence goes on along the minus strand of CAHIKZ030004333.1, from coordinate 963,005 downwards.
TATTGCTGAAAACACTAGGCCCTAAACTGTGGAGGAGTTTTGGTGGACATGAAGGGATAGGCTACATATGCATAAAAGGGAGATATGGGATCATATATATAGATAAATACAGATTATATACAAGAAATAAATGGGAAGTTTAATGGAGGTTACAATTTGCATACCACGCTTACTTCTGTGGCCCAAAATAGATGTTACGTTAGGTTACTATGGAACTAATGGTTAATAGGTAGCATATAAAAGGAACCAACGACCGTCTCTCTCTCTCTCTCTCTCTTCTCGAATGAGAATAAAAGGAGGAGGAGAAAGAAGTGGAAGAAGAAAAGGGGAAGAAAATGAGTAGAAGGAGAAGAAGATTGAAATGAAAAGATAAAAAAAAGAATATCGGGAAAACGTAGAAAAAAGAGCAATGAAGATGAAAAACAAAAAGAACAAAGAATCGCTGAAATGATGTGGTGTATTAAGAAGAAGAAAATAAAGGAGGAAGAGGAAGAGAAGAAGAAGAGGAGGAATAATAATAATAATAATGAAATGAGAAGATTAAAAAAGGAGATAGGGTAAAATGTAGAAAAAGAGCAATTCAGAAAAAAAAACAAAAACAAAAAAAAACAAAAAAAAAACAAAAAAAAAACGAAGAGAACAATGAGAGAAAAGCAAAAATGTTTCCGGAAAAAGGATAGAGAGAAGATGAGAAAAACGAAAACAAAGAAGATGACAATGATAAAGAAAAAAGAAGACAAGATGGGAAAAGACGTAAGGAAGAACGAAAAAGAAATATTATTAAAAAGGAGACAAAGAGAAAAGAAAATAATAATCTACTGACACAAGTTCATGCGATATTTGTGAGGTATTTCTCGAGGGCTTTGTTTCACGAAATGTGCTTACTAACCATATGATATGCGCATGGGAGTATTGATATACTTTGTTTATAAAAATAAAAATGCCATATACATTCATTCAAAGATTCCTCAAATTTTTTCTTTCTTCACGATCGTCGATTTGTCTGGGATGCATGATGGTAAAGTTGAAGAATTAGATATTGGATATAATGTTGAGCTTGAAAACTGATTTTGGCAGATAGAAGTGCTTCAGCGTGAAGAGAGATTCAATAAATGCAATGATGTAAGCAAAGAAATTAAGCCATTTCCATCATAGAGTCGACGCTACGAAATTCCCTTTGTGCGCAATTTATAGAGATTAGAAAATATATCCTGAAATCTAAACAGGAATAAAGGCCCGCAATCAATTCTGCGATTTGCAAAAATTCTATGGAATAAGTTGTGTGAACAAAAGAAATGGTAAAACGACAAAATCATTGTAAATTTACAGCATACAATGTTGTATCAAAAGCTATATGAATTAATAGGGCAGAGATTTTATCTAAGAGCTATATATATATATATATATATATATATATATATATATATATATATATATATATATTTCCAATTCTATTAGAGTCAAGAATCATAAGTCGATCTCTAGGGAATAAGGCAACATAAGAAAATAGCATCAGCCCGTTTCAGTATCCGAGTTGTAGAATATTGTATACAATGAATATTTATGTAAAACCAAGTATTGATATATAGATAATTTTTAAATATTCTGTGAGTTTTCGAACTTGTAGTGTTTGGTGACTTAGTGATCAACTGACTTTTCTCAAAAACTCCCAACCCACCAAATTATCCAGGATTTCCAAAAACCCACCCAATTATCCAGGATTTCCAATCTCTGAAAAATATTTTGGAACTGTTAAAAAATTATAATGACGAGTACAATCATTAAGTTATGCGTTTCGATTTTTTTCCAGTTTTCATTTTCTTTCAGTTTTATCCTGTGGTCTACTAGAAAAGTTAACTTTCATTATTTGGCAATTTTCGTCTGGTTGTATATGTATATATATATATATATATATATATATATATATATATATATATATATATATGATTTTTTTTTTAAAAGACCCTAATATATGTATATGCCTAGGTGGGTTTGTATGTATCTACACGTATATGTAATATATATATATATATATATATATATATATATATATATATATATATATATATATATATATATATATATAAAACAATAAAGACTCTGGTTTCGGTGGGCTGATTTAAAATCAAACGTTTTCACCGCTGATTTCTGCAAACGGCTCGCCCTGCCCTAGATAGAGCTGAAAGGGTGAAGACGCTTAAGGGTAGTTTTTCCCGGGCGGTAGGGGGGGATCCCCTAGAGATAGCCTTAGCTAGGGAGGCCTTGGAGCGTTTGACTAGCGAGCGCTACATAGGCCAGGTAATTAGACATAGGTTAAACAAGATGTCTTCCGAAGCGGTGAATATGGGCGCAGATCTGCGCAAGGAAGAGATCCGTCGAGGTTCCGATCGGCACATTTGTCAGGTCAATTCCCCGGAGGGGCATACTCTTCGGGCCACTGACGACATGTGCGAGGCGTTTCGGGTGCATATCGAGAGCCGCTTTACCAAGGAGCCTGGTCTTCGTGAGGACGAGTTTTGCAGCTATTTGGCTGACTTTCCTCGACTGAAGCGGCTAGCTGCGAGGGAGAGATTACGGAGAGCGAAGTCTACGTGGCATTGAAGAAGGTCGGCAGAGGCAAGTCGCCCGGTCTGGATGGTTTGCCCTATGAATTGTCTTGAGGGTGTCGCACATCTTTGTTCCGACTTTGACAGTCGTGTTCAACAACTTGTTCTAGGGGTGTGATCACGCCGTTGAAAAAGGGCAAGGGTGTTGGGGGGAAATTAGATGATTACATGCCCATAAGTCTGCTAAACACAGAGTTAAAGATTTTGGCCAAGATCCTGCAGGAGCGTTTGCAGTCAGTTGCCGAGTCTCTGTTGGGTCCTGAGCAGACTTGTGCTGTGAGGGACCGAAAAATTCAGAGCAACCTGCATCTGATCCGCACGATCATAGAGGGTGTAAAAGACGACGATGAGGCCGCGCTGATCAATTTGGATCAGTCCAAGGCATTTTCTAGGGTTGACCATCGCTACATTGCTGCTGTCCTGCAGGCGGCCGGATTCGAATCCGACTTCTGTTGCTGGATTAGCTTCCTGTACCGCTCCCCCAGTGCTGTGGTACAGGTGAACGGGAAGCTGTTGGGCGCTTTTGCGCTGTCTAGGTCGATCCGCCAGGTTTGTCCACTGTCGCCCCTACTTTATGCTTTGACGTTGGAGCCTCTCCTTCGCTGGCTGAGGGACAGGGCGTGCAGTCCGACCCTACGAGGAATCGCCGTTCTTGGAGGTGCTCGAGCCAGTGTTTCCGCGTACGCCGATGACGTATCTGCTTTCGTGTCGTCCGCAGTGACATTGAGGCGGTACTGAAGGCGCTTGATCGGTACGAAAAGGTGACAGGGACCAAGACAAACCGCGATAAGTCGTGCGGCTTGCGGTTAGGTGTCTGGAAGGGGGTCGATCTTCCGGGACGCTTCGGTTGGACGGACGGTACTGTCCGCATTCTTGGAGTGTGGTTTGGACCCGACCTCCAGCTGGAGAAAAATTGGTCTGAAGTACGAGCAAAGGAAGACGCTGCCGGTCAGACTTGGCATCGACGGAGGTTGTCTATGAAGGACAGGGCGGACGTGTGTGCTACATACGTTTTCCCGATTGTCCTTTATCGATTGTCCGTACTTCCTCTCTGTAAAGACCATAGGAAGCCGCTCCAGCGCTCGCTATCCTCCATTTTGTGGTGGGGACGCAAACATCAGGTCAACAGAGAAGTCTGTGCACAACGTCCGTGTCAGGGTGGGGCTGGGAATGCCACACGTGGTGAGCCACAAACTCGCCTCAAGGTTGGCTTTCCTACACCGCTCTTTGACAGGAGATTCGATTATGGCGGGATTGCTCGGGACGCGTTCCCTTTTCTTAGCGTCCCGGAAGATCGACCCCTTCCAGTCACCCTAACCACAAAATTATATATATATATATATATATATATATATATATATATATATATATATATATATATATATATATATATATATTAGTCACGTTATTATTTTTCTGTTTTATTGGAATATTTAAAATGTCTGAATGATGTCTTCTTGCATTTCGATATTTATTTTTCAAACTCATTGCCTTTTCTCTCGCCAATCACCATCTCTTATTCAAATATCCCATGATTATAAAAATTTATTAATTTCATGTAGTTCAAAACAAATATTTAAACAAACGGACCAAAAATGTGACTGATACAACTAATCAGCTGTCCTGTTAAAATGGAAGTAAAATTTAAAAAAAAATAGATTCAGTTGAAAAGATTAATTCGTAATAGTGATTATTTTTCAATATTATTTGTCCCCCACCCACCCAAAAACCCACTTCAAAAGAGTTTATTAAAAACTAGCAGTAGATCCCGGCGTTGCCCGGGGATATGACAGTAAGAGATAGATCAAGTATCCACCATCATAAAGACTGAAAAATAAAATTGACAAAGATTATTGTTTAAGGTTGACAGACACGCATGTCTTAATTAGTTTTTTTTTTTTTTAGGAATTGGTCAAACCCAAACTCAAACAAAAACATTGTTTTCAATCGTTATGAGTCTCCCGATTGAATAGAATTTTATAAACAATTGTCTTGTAAATGGAATTTTTAAAGCATTCTGAATGTAAAAATAAAGAAAAAAGTGTGCAAGACAATAAGAAACACTACATGCCAAAAAAAAAAGTGAAGTTTTGTTGAAATTGGTTGAAAAATGTAGGTAGCCTTTCTGTAATCTTTTAGTTTTACAATTTATAATTAATAAAAAATACAAATTTATACAAATAAAAAATAAGTGCAAGTATCTAGGTAATTGGTGATTTACAATAAGAAAAAAATATATTTCTATATACAATGAGAAAATAAAAGTTTATGAAGTGTGTCAGGGCGTGAATTTTTCATTACCTCCTAGTAAACGGTGTTATCTTTATTTTTCAAAAAAACAAAAAAAAAATTCGTGAAAGATAAAAATTATTGCGAGATGTTTTCTTTTTGCAGTTATCTGCTTGTTAATTGAATGTTTGCTGCAGGATGAAAATATTTTAAGTTGTCGGTGGCTAAATACTGTTGCGGAAAATTTATTTCAGCTTTAGCGAAAGTTTAGTCTTGGATATTATTTATATTTATCATATACCATAGAATTTTTCCACTTAGAGTCAAGAATCATAAGTCGATCTCTAGGGAATAAGGCAACATGAGAAAATAGCATCAATTCGTTTTGGTATCCGAGTTGTAGGATATTGAATTCTTTCCGTATACAATGGGTATTTAGGTAAAACCAAATATTAATATAAAGATAATTTTTAAGTATTCCTTGAGTCTTCGAACCTGTAGCGTTTGGTGACTTAAAGATCAACTGACTTTTCTGGGAACCCATCGAATTATCCAGGATTTCCAATCTTTGAGAAACATTTTGGGACTGTTAAAATATTATAATGATGAGTACAATCATTAAGTTACGAGTTTCGATTTTTTCCAGTTTTAATTTTCTTTCTATTTTATCCTCTGATCTGTTAGAAAAGTTAACATTCATTATTTGTCAGTCTTCATCTGTTTGTTTAAGAGGATTAGGTCTAGATACTTCACTGAGATTCGTTTGAATTTGAAACTCTTTTTTTCCCCATTTCAACTTCTAGTTTGTCAATGTACAATTCGTTTTCATATCTCTTTCGTTATCATAGTTACCATTCTTTGTCTCAATAAAGATCTAATACATTTGTATATACGCTGCTATTCATAGGAATTCATTTTCTATAATAATCTGTGAACCTATCATTTCTTTGGTAAAATCCCAGTATCGTTTGAAATTTATTCCTGGTTTACTTACTAGTTTTAGCATTTATCTTTTGGGCTTTGAGAATCAACATTTGTTCATTTGTCGGTTTTTCTTGCATTTTCTCGCTTTCATAATTGATTTTTCATTACCAGATTCAAATTCTTTTTGTAGTGAAGAAAACAAAACCTTCAGCGCTGGTGTTGCTTTTTCTTTCTCTTTACTTTTACTGATGGTCTAGCATCATCATCTTTGCTCATTTCTTTTGCCTGACTTTTTACCACAATTCATGTTTTATGCTGTTTATTCTCCCATTAATTTTTTTTGTTCTATTGGAGGTTTTCCTTACTTTTTCTGCCATTTCATTAATAATAATAGTGAAGGCAATGTTAATAGTGATGATGATACTGATAATGGTAATGATCATGATGATAATGTTATTGATTATTTCTATGATTGTGATGGTATTGATGATGATGGCGATAATATTGATGATTGCTATGGTGACAGTATTGACGACGGCGATGATGCTATTGATTAAGCTGGTTTATGATATTGATGATTGCAATTATGGTTATTTTATTGATGATGGCGATGATGATCGTATTAAAAATTGCGATGATAGTGATAGTATCGATGGTGATATAGTATTAATATTAGTAACATAGTATTGATAATTATGGTATTGACAATTGCGGTAAAAGCGATGGTATTGGTGATGATGGTGATGAGGATAGCATTGCTGATTGCAATTATGGTGATGAAATTGATGATGGTTATGATGATGATGATGCTGTGTTAATGATGGTAACATATTATTGATGATGCTGATGATGATGTTATTTATTGCGATAATGGTGATGGTATTGATGATGATGGTGATGATATTATTGATGATAGCGATGAGGATATTATTGCTGATTGCAATTATGGCAATAGTATTGATGATGGTTATGATGATGATGATGATGACGATGATGATGATGATGCTGTGTTAATGATGGTAACATATTATTGATGATGGTGATGTTGATGTTATTTATTGCGATAATGGTGATGGGGTTGATGATGATGGTGATGATGATGTTGATTGTTATGATGCTTGTGGTACTAATGAAGATGGTGGTGGTGTGTTGCTATTAAAGATGATGTTGATGGTATTGATAATGATGGTGATGATATTGAAGATGGTTATGATGATGCTGAAGATGTGTTTCTATTGATGAGGGTAATGATGGTATTGCTTATAACGGGGATAATATTGATGATGCTGATGATATTGTTAGTACTGATAGTTGCGATGATGATCTTCATGAGGATGAAATGCCACTAACAGCCAGAATGACTTAAATATTATTCAAAGTCTCAGTAATCAAACCTCGATTTGTTGAAAAGATTTCTTCCTTGAGTGTATAAATAAAAGCTAGGCATTCAATTCGTCCCTATTTTGAGCCAAAGTGTCAAACTCGTGTAAACATGATTGTAAGATGGCGGAAACGATTTGCTTGAGAATCAAGTGAACGCTGCCGGGTAAAGAATCAGTGCGTTGAAACGATCCATCTAAAGTCAACACATTTTCCATACAATCAATAAAAAGAGCAGTTGATCTTCAACTCCGTCCTGCCACACTATTTACTCGTTGTCAATATATTCCTAAAATTTTCAATAAATCTATCGAGTAGAACCGGCAATGGCCTCCCTCCCTTGGCAGTTTATACGCTACGAGTCTAATAGCAAAGAAAAAAAAATATCATTGGAAGATATGTGACCTGGATTTATGATTATATCGGCTTCGTATGAATATAATACCAGTCACACTGAAATCTATATGAGTCATAACTAATTGAAGCTTGCCACTGCTACCAAACATCAGTGAAACTAGTCTTTCTATATTTCTATATAGAATTTATTGGAAACCTAGGATTTATTGAATCCTGAAAAATGTGATAACACACACACACACACACACATATATATATATATCCTCTAATAAAACAGTTAACAAATCCAAACGTCTTCAAATGGAACACTTGACAGATCTGAGTGTTCTCAAATGGAACACTTGACAGGCCTTGTCTGCATATTTAAAAGATCAAAGCTTGATTGCGGCTTGTTTTGCAAATTGATTTCTTGATAGACGGACACTTATTTCATGAAGACGGAATAATTTTATTTGGAGAATTTGAATGAATGAATTTGCAACAGTGGGGATGTCGTAAATCGTAACAATGGGGTGGAGACTGGATTTTGTTGGAATAAGTTGAAGAAGAACCATTAAAAATGAGAAAACAGATGAAGACTTGCGCGGAATGGAGTGAACATGGATCCTTCGGGTGGGACAAGGATCATTGTAGAGTAAGCGGCCAAATTGTTGAAGGGATGAATCATAAACAAATGATTGAATAATAGGTTCTTCTAAAATCTGAGTGAGGCAAAGAAAAGAAGTGAAGAAACTGGAAAATAAGAAAAATAAAAGATATTTTTTTTACAAATTTAAATTCGTTGCATTAACTTTCCCAAAATTCAAGCAAAGAATGAAAAAAAAAGCGGAAAAAAAAACGAAAATGAAATGAGAGGCGGAAACGATTTTTCCTAATCTGTCTCAGACGATGCCATTGCTGACTGGGGTGGGAGCTTGTGTTTGACGAAAGGAAATTCACGCTTGGAAAATATTATTGATGTGATAGATCAAGAAATCGGATTATCAGATGAAGTAAATAATGAAACAGAAACATAGATCAGCATAAAAATGGAGGACAAACTAAGCGAAGCAGGGTCGTGAGTTTTCTGTAGAAATATATTTGGTTGCTACAATTGGATCAACACTCCTGGTTAAGTTACATACTCAAAGAGGTCGGTCTAGTGACATAAGTACCACCAGTACGTCCTCAATTTGATAAGAAAATGTAATTTACCTTCATTCAATGACCCTCTTTGTCCCAGTCACTAGCTATGGACTTGTGAAGTCCCCTTTACTCAGTTGATAACCATCTTTGAAAATAAATACCCGAATCCATTTTTGTAACAGGTTTTTCCATTTAATAAGATATCAGCTGACTAATATCGCTACAAATGCTACAATCGCCTCAAAGAAAAAGAAAAGAAAAGAAAAAAAGTCAGTTAAATAGGCCTGGAATTGAGCAGAGTCTACTTCTTTTAGTAGTCATTAAATTCCTCAAGCCTGCCTTCATTTGTCGTTAAAAGTCTTCAATTTGGTGATCTTTAGGGCGTAGGCGATCATCGCTCTCCATTTCCTCCTACCCCTTGTAGCTCTCAATAAGCTTTGCCTTTTTGCTACTTCTCCCAGACCCTGTTCTGCTATCCATTTGCTTAAGCCCGCTATGTCACGCGTTGCTTTCCCTTGTTCCTCTTTCTCTTTATCCGCCCTGTGAGTATCAGATTTTCCAAGCGCTCCTTTCTCGTTACGTGTCCCAGAAATTTCAGCTGCCTCTTTCTGATGTTAAGTATAAGTTTCCTCTTTGTTTGCATCCACTCTAAAACCTCATCGTTGCTCACATCTTCGGTCCATGGTATCCTTAACATCCTTATGTAGAATCATACCTCTGTTACCTCGAGTCTCTTTTTCATCTTTGAGACAGTCCAACATTCGTTGCCGTAAAGGAAGACAGATAACATGTAGTAGCTGAGAACCATTTTTTTTGGTTATCAACGAAATCCTCCTGTCTCGTAATCCTCCTGCCTAGCTTTTGGAATGCGTCTTTGGCTATCTCAATACGTCTTCAGATCTCAGCGTCGCACTTACCGTCCTCTGTCAGAACACTTCCCAGATATTTAAATTTCGCACCTGCTTGATTTTAGTGTCCCTGACCTGTAACTTGCATTTCGGGCTCATCTTTTTGCTGATGACCATGAATTCTGTCTTCTTGTAGTTTATGCTTCTTCTCGCTCTCCTTCGCTACCTTTTGCTGGAGGTTTTGTAGTTTCCTTTCCGTGTCTGCTATCAGCACTGTGTCATCTGCGTATCTTATTCTGCTAAGATTGTTATCGCCAATGATGAATTCTGCTAAGATTTCCAGTTCTCTCAGAATTGCCACGCTGTATACGTTGAATAAGTCCGGTGAGAAGACGCAACCTTGCCTTAAGCCCTTTTCTATTTTTGTATGTCGATCCGTAAGTGCAATATGTCGATTTGTAGTTTTACTCGCAATTCTGCAGCCAGATTCGTTGACTCTGCAGATATGATTTCAACCTAGTTTTAAATCATAGAGATTGATCCTTCTTGTTAAGGATTTGAGCCAGTTCTACCTGAGCTAATAACTATAGCTTAGGCAGAACTGGCTCAATTCGTTTCAATTCCTTCGCTTACATCTACCTATTCGACTGCCCTGTCTACTCTAGATTCAATTGCTATCTGTGCCGATAATCTAACTAAAATGGGTTGACGGCTAAAAGCAGTACCAAACGAACAAATTCTTCTTTTCAATTTGTCCTATCACCCACTTATTGACGGCCACGATCACGTTAATTACCTACCTTAGGGTTAGTATTAGCTGACCCTGAAAATCCTTCAGATTGAACACTAAATAACACTGATTCGAAAAGTTCCTAAATGTTTCTTCATGTATTAAATTATTGTATGTCCATTCTACTCTTTCATGAGGTTTTTAGCTAATGTGAAAAAAAAATTCCGTCTTTGAACAAAATCTGGGTGGCAGGGTCTATTCGGACGTTGTTGCTATTCCATACTTGAGGGAAGGCCATTCCGGTCATTGTTGGCTGCTCTCACTTTTAATTCATGGTGGCTTACGGCCATATCATGTTGAAACATCGGTTCCCGTACAATCACCGAAGTTAAGCAACGTTGAGCTTGGTCAGTACCTAGATGGTTGACCGTTTGGGAATACCAGGTGCTGTAAGCATGGATGTATGGGTGGAGTTCCAATTCCCGTTGGGTTCGTTATATTTACGTATGCGCAAATACCCTTCGGAAAGGTATGAATCTGACTCTTCTCTCCTCAGCTATGGGTTAATTAGTAAGACTTGTATCACTAAATCATTATTATCTCCCCCCAAAAAGAGAAAAATCTGACAATATAAAAATATTTTCTGGCTTTAAATAATCTGCATACAGCTGTAAACCGTCGAAAACAATCAACCATTTAATTACTGGGTACTAAAGTCGGTTCCAAGCTTAAAGACATACCTTAAACTGTGCAGTAAAAACAAAATGGCGCCATGCAAAATAGTACCTGACATATCCGCTTATATGAGACTAAATAAAGGCGATATGCATGTTGGCGACATCACTCTGTTTTATTAATTTTGATTACATTTATGTACATTCTGAAGTCAGATGTCCAATTACCCATGTTTAATTAAAGATCATACACAAAATTGTTATTCTTATTTTTTTGATAAATGTTTATTGATATTGTTTAATTTACTTTCAAAGTAGTAAAGAATGTTTTGTTTGTGCCCACTGAATCCGTGTATGTTTGTTTGAGCGCATTCAGCTATTGGTCGGGTCAGTTTTAAGAAAGGAATACGTTAAAATTTCCAAAACTTTGATTTATTGCTTTTTATATCCTAATTGCAGTTAAGTTGGTGGGAGCATTATGGTCTGTGGATGTTTTCCTGCCTCTGGTTTAGGATAACTAGTTAGAGTATAGGGTATCATAGGTAAAGAGCAGTATTTGGCTATTCTTTAAAATAATATACAAAGTACACGAAAGCTGCTTTTCATCCTATATATATATATATATATATATATATATATATATATATATATATATATATATATATATATATGACGAATATTCACGGTGTCACTGGACATTCCACCATGATAATGACCCGAAATACATGGCACGAATTGTTACAAAATATTTAGATAACAGTAAAATTATGGTATTGGCATACCCCCACAAAATCCTGACCTAAACCCATTGAAAATTTATGGGCCTATTTGAAGAAAAAACTAAGAGAAATATGTTCTTCAAATTTGGAGTAACTAGAAGCAATTGCGAAAAAAAGAATGGAGCAAAATACCTATTAGTCTTTTTAGTGTTCTTGTAAGGAACTATCAAGAATGGTTAAAGGCAATAATCAAGAATAAAGGTTACATAATTCATTATTTAGGAAAGAGGACCAATAATTTTGTCTTGAGTTAAATGTTTTTGTGTGTATTTTTATTATTATTTTTTTACATTAAATTAAAAACATTGTTGTGGGAATTCATTGCACATTTTTTCACATCCATTAATTCATCATTTGTAGCAAATGCACATGAAATTTCCATGATAATTTGAGGCATTATAGCATTATATGTAATTATAGAAGAGGGGTGAAAAATTCTGTTCACAACTCTATCTATCTATCTATCTATCTATCTATCTATCTATCTATCTATCTATCTATTCATATCTATCTATCTATCTATCTATCTATCTCAGTCTATTGATATCTATCTATCTATCTATCTATCTATCTATCTATCTATCTATCTCAGTCTATTCATATCTACTATCTTTTATTCTTTATCTATCTATCTATCTATCTATCTATCTATCTATCTATCTATCTATCTATCTGTGTGTGTGTATCTGTAAAACTAATATTTATTATATATATATATATATATATATATATATATATATATATATAAATATTTATATTTATGGGTCAAAGTGGTTAATTTTTAATATTAGGGATAAAACGTATGTAAATATACAAAGGAACATTTAAGTCAACACATAAAAGCAACAGTCTGTTTCATGCTAAACGCAATCATCAGGACATGGGTTGACGATTGTCTTTAGCATGAAATGGACTGTCGCCTCTGGGTATTGACTTCAATGTCCACTGTCACAAACACACACATACGGATATATATATATATATATATATATATATATATATATATATATATATATATATTGCCATTAATGAAATCTCGCACTTGTCAGGTTATCAATAAATGTGTCAACATCTCAAAAAAGCACCAATCACCGTTTTTTTTTTTTTTAAAAAGTGCTTTTCTGAGATATTTTAAACTAAAAGTAAATAATATTTGTTTCAAATCAGAATAATTAAACTTTAAATCAGTTAATCTTCCTCAAATAAAGTTTCAGAAAATATATTTTAATTTTGAAACATTTTTTTCAGAAAGTGTATTATGCTAGGCTTATCAATATAGCCGATTTTAGCGATTTAAAAATCATCCAATCTATTTAAAAAAAAATTTTCTTGTTGGAAATATAAAATTTAATTTATTAGCTTGCAATTAAAACTAAAATAATAGTTTCATAAACAATTTTTCACCTTTAAAATGCTTGTTAGACATTATGTGTTGGTTTTTGGGGAAACACCTATATATATATATATATATATATATGTGTGTGTGTGTGTGTGCGCGTGTGGTGTGTGTGTGTGTGTGTGCAAATATGTAGAAAAATAGGAAAGAACACGTTAGGTAAATAATCCGGGTTTCTTTAGTATTTTTGTTTTTATTTAAAAAAAAAAAAACAGTGCTCTATACAGAAGTAGAGCTATAATTATGTCGTTTCCATAGTACTGAATTTTGCAAATGAACATGCTTATAAAGATGCGTAAATTTCAAGATTGGTTATTCCTAAATTTTCGCTTGAGGATGAAACAGGGCTTGATACTTTAATTCAATTTAATTTCAATAATTATATTGAGGTTTTTGGCTCTTGCTTTTGAAACATGAGAACACTTATGTAGCGAAGGAATCATTTTTTAAAAAATAATTATATATATATATATATATATATTATAAAGTGAGAGAAATCATATTTGTCTAACCATAGATCAGGCTTTCAACTCACACTTTCCCTGTCTCTTCTCTCTTCTGTTTCCTCTCATTTAGTCGCTACATTTGTTGAGTAATACCAGCCTTACAAGTCAACCGGCGTTCTTTTCTTTTCTCGGCTGTGGCAGGTGTGTCGTCTTGATATGGTTAATTCAAGTTTCCCAAAATCTTAAGATATTGGGGATCGACAGCGAAGTCTAATGTTGACCTCTCTGTGTACACTGTGTACAAGACAAATTGCGTAATTCCTGTTTGTAGCCGTCGTAAATTTTGTCTCTTTGGATCTAAGCGCCCGTCGGTATTAGGCTGGAAGAAGAAGTCCTTCAGTAAAATACAGAACGCTGTTGATAACTCTAACAACAAAGAAAATTTTTAATAAAATGTCTCTATTATCTACTGCAAAATCAAATCCTCTAGTGCAGGGTGGTGATTTGGGAAATTTAGTCACAATCTCTAAAGTAATAACCAGCCAGGACTCTTCCTCAATTCTTCAATTTAATAAACAACACGTCGATTCTCATTAAATTCTTCTGTCATATATGTGTCTGGGTTTTCACTCTGGTCCGGATATTTGCGAGTGTGATCGTTAGTGAGGACTGTGTTACGAGCAAACCCGGGGCGCTCCGAGCCGACTTCCCCGACTGTCTCTGTGTGAATGGAGAGCTTACTTATATAGACGATCACCAATTTGACATTGATATATCTAATTTCTCCATCCCAATAATCTTAATCTTAGGTGATCTTGCCAATTAACCATATGGTTCTCTCTTTGTTTACAATCGCCTTAGATATCTTTCTGTAAACGTAACTGTGTTTTTAGGCGATCAACACAGACAAATCCCAATCGTAAGGATTAACAAAATAATAATATAATTTGGTTCATTCTTTTCTGTGACTACACACGTTTTGGACAGATAGCATAATGTAAAGAAAGCTTCAAATTTAATTTAAAAATTCTTCTTTGTCTAGAATAATCTGTAATAACACACGTTTTGGACATATAGTATAATGTAAACATCTTTCGAATATAATTTTTTAGGATTGAAAAAATTCGGACAACACATTAATAATGTCTTCTTATTATAAGTGGGATGTTGACAGTTTGGAAACTTTGGTTTTGCACAATTTTATTGAATCTTGCCTAATTAATTTTTGGTTCGATTCTCCTTGGTATTGTTCTTAAATTCATTTTATTATTTTAAAACAAATTTTAACACGTTTCTTTTTTAATTTTCTTCTCAACCATTCAACGTAATCTCCTGAGAATTTGAATAATTATTATACAATTAATAGTCCCTCCAAATCAGAATCATTTAATTTCATCCAATTAATTGTTTAACAGAGGTCAGTCTTCTGTTACATTTGAACTGAATGAGCAATAGTGAAATAGTGTTGAAAACTTTGCGAAGAATAATTTTGTGGGAAAAGATGAGAGAATGAACAAATAATAAAAACGCCTAAAAAAAGAAAGAAAGAAAGAAAGACACAAAGGGAAATCAAAATAATAAAAAACAAACAATGGTGAAAAGAAACAAATGAGAAAAAAAACTAAAAAAAAAACGAAAAGACAACAAAAAAAGAGAAAGATGAAATAAAATGAATGGGATGAAGAAAGAAGGAGAGACGGAGGTGAAACGAATGGAACGATGTAAGACGGAAAGACAGTAAGAAAAACACGAAGATGTGAATGGTAGAATGGTAAAAAGAAGCCATAAGTAGAAGACAGAAAAGAAACGAAAGATGAAATAAAGGATGAAATGACAGAGTAATCTGATTGATGTTGGTTTTTGATTGGTTGAAACGAAGAACTGAAGGAATCGGTCACTTGAGGAACTCAATTTCCAAACCTAATCGTCATCGCATCGATTTGTTTCATGAGAATCGCTCGCCGCAAGACAATTGGATCTAGTCCCAATTAAAGAGAAACAATAAACTTGGTTTCGTTTTGGGCGCCTTAAAGAATTGCGTCATTAAGTCTTGAGAGGAAAACAGACTGAGAAAATACTTATTGGTCGGATATGGAACTCCCTTCAGGAACGATCGCGTCATAGAAAGAAAAGCATTGTATAAAACATATATCAAATTCTTTTGCATGAGACAGACTCGTTGGTAGAGTCAATAGACACCAAATACTACGAACTACGGTCAAAAGATGGTGACGTTTCTTACAACTTAAAAAATTACGTAACAAATGTCTTCTCTCAAATGATTCGTACTAACTTTCTCGCGATACTAAACGAAAAAAAAATCAAACCAAGAAGTTCAATAAATTGTCTTAATGGTAAGATGAAACTGGCAATTCATTTTTTGAAATAGGCTTGGCGAAGTCCTTATAAATGCACTGAAAAGAAGCTTGTCTTTGTAAAGTCTTTTATGTATATATCTCTGAGACAGACGATTGTAAGTAATATGTAATAACCAAACAAAAATGTGTTAATTTTGTTATTATTTCGATGTTTATTCATATTATTTTGTTGTAAGAGTGACAACATTTTTTAATAAAAGAATCATCGATTTTTTAGCTAGTTAATTTACATTGTTCGGACTGTTGTCCTTATATTTAGTATCACATTCACGACGTTTCGGGGGGATCAAGATTTTGTTATCTAATAACAACAGAAATGTCCTCTTTATGGTCAATAGAATCTTATATGAATAATTATCCTATAAAAAATAGTGGGGCACATATGAAATTATTTTCTTCTAGGTTTTCCCATGTGAGTCTTTAAATATATTTTGTAATAAAGTACATTGGGACAGCGAAAGATATCTTCCAAAAGCTAAGCAAAATATTAAGAAACAGGAAAATTTCGCTAGAAACAAAGAAAAGAGTGTCGAACCGTTATGTCTTCCTATATGGCAGTGAGTGCTGGACAATCTCTTCGAGGATAAATAAAATAACTGAGGGACTAGAAATGGGGTTCTACAGAAAGATGCTGAGAATACTATGGACTGAAAATGTGAGTAACGACAAAGTTTTAACGAAAATGGAAAGAAAAAGAATACTTATATTTAGCATCACAAAGAGACAGTTCAAATTTCTAAGGCACATAATGAGGAAAGGGGGCTTAGAAAATTTGACACTCACGAGATTTATTGATGGTTAGATGAATAGAGGAAAGCAGTGTATAAACCTACATAACGATCTTGTGTAAATGGTTGATAGAACAAGGATTAGGAGAGATAGCAAAAAGAAATCTTTACTAAGAGCTACAAAAGACAGGAAATTGTGGAGAGCCACGGTCGCAAAAGGCACACGGCTCATAGAAGAAGTTCCTTATCCTTTGTAGCTCTAAGTAATATTTGTTCTCTTAATGTCCTTCCCAGTCCATGTATTACTTGTGAGTGTTAAATTTTCAAAGCCTTCTTTTCTCATTATGTGTCCTAGAAGTTTTAGCGGTCTCTTTTTTTTTAATAGAATTGCTTTTTTCCCATTTCCTTAATATTTTCAAGTTGCTCACAGTTCCTTTTCATGGTATTCTCATCATCCTACTGTAGCACGGCAACTTTGTTGCTTTAAATCACATTTTTATCTGTGAACTCTTCTATGCTAATAGTTTCTTTTCTCACATTTCCCGCTGGTGGAGCTGCCTTCCGGCTCTATGCTTTCTCGTCAAATTTAATCTTCAAAAATTGAAATGCAATGTTAATCGCTATCTTTTGTCCTCCTGATTACTGTTCTTCTGTTTTCGCTACTTAGTGATGTTTCTGTTTTCTAATTCTTCCACACCCGATAACCTCTTGTGTCTCAGTGGGTTTAATGCCTTGCTTGGGGTGAACTTGTTTAAATATATATATAGGAGCATTGAAATTACATAACAGTACAACTTTCTTTGTAGAGAAAGTGTCTTGTCTCTCTAATACTTTGTTTAGCTTTTAGAAGGCATCTTTCACTATTCCAATGAACTTTAAAATTTTGTGGCACATTTTCCTCAATCTGTTAAAGCATTTCCCAGATAGTTAAATCTCTGAACTTGTTTGGTTTTCACGACTCCAATTTGTAGCTCACATCTTGAACTGTCCCTTTTGCTAATAACATTATTTCTATTTATTTATTTTCTTTTTTACAACTGATGGTTAATTCTTTACCAAGTTGTTCATGTAAAAGTTTTCAACGTAATATTTAAATTGGCAGCTGATCTAAAAATGACCTACAATCTGTTGTTGAATGGGACAAGGAGCGGCTTGTTAGTTTTAACGCTTCAAAAACGAAACTGTTATCATTTGATCATCTGAGTGTACCCATTTTTACCTTCCATCAGCATATGGCTGATGCTAACCCTTAGGGTTAAACAACTAACATGTTTCAGCTGACATGAAATGGAAAGAGTATATTAAATTAACTTATTCGTCTGCAGCTAAAAAAGGCAGTTCACTATGTCGTGTTTGGCCATTTTTCTCGCCAGAATTTATCTTATAAATTTTATAAGTCTTCCATTCGTCCTTACTTTGAATATTGCTGCCACATATGGTCTGGTGTTCCTACTATGTATTTAGATATTCTTGATAAAATTCAGAGAAAAATCAGCAATATTATTGGTCCTGACATGGCATTTCGGCTTTAGTCTCTTTCAAACCGCTGTCATGTAGCTTTCCTCTTCCTTTTCTATCAATATTTTCATGGTAATTGTTCAGATGCACTTTCCACTATGGTACATAGACTTTATGAATTTATGTCCAGTACTAGATTGTCAGCAAGGTTTCATCCTTTTACAGTCGAAATGTCGTAATGTAACCGTAAGTTCTATGCTAACAGTTTCTCCTCTCGCTTGTGGAACTCTCTTTCGGCTTCTTGCTTCCCAGTCAACCTTGATGTTTAAAAATTTAAATGCAATGTCAATCGTTATCTTCTGTGTCCTTAATTCTTATTCTTTTATTGTCTCCTCTCCTTAATAGTGTTTTCTTCTCATATTCTCTAACACTCAGTAACCTCTTGCATCCTAGTGGTTTAATTGCCTTGCTTGGGTTGAAATGATTAAAAAAATCTATCTATCTATCTATCTATCTATCTATCTATCTATCTATCTATCTATCTATCTATCTATCTGGTCATCTATACGTCCTTTTTTCCTATCTATAACCCATCTTTTGTCATTATCTATCTATCTATCTATCTATCTATCTATCTATCTATCTATCTATCTATCTATGTTCACATGCACTAACTGCTGGTGTGCCTCGTTGGGGTATAGAAGCGGTACCGATTTCCTATTAAGATCTATATTTTCAAACATCTCTTGTCTAAACTGTCACTCGTACGCGCCGTCGCCTCCCTCTGCCTGTTCTACAAATACTTTCATGGCAATTGCTCCGAGGAGCTGCATTCGCTGGTTCCCAGACGTCATGAGTTCAAGCGCCATACGAGGCTGGCATCCCGCTCTCACCCCTTCACTGTGGAAACTCCTAAATGTAGCCGTCTCTTCTACTCTAATAGCTTCATTTCTCGCACCTCTCGCCCGTGGAACTCCCTTCCCTATTCCAGCTATTCAAGTGTAATGTCAATCGACATCTCCAGTTGCCTTGATCTATCCACTACCCTCATTCTTTCTTCTATCACTCCTATCTGATCTTGCTCTAAATTTTCTGTAACCCCTTGCGTTCTAGTGACTTTCCGCCTTGCTTGGGGTGAAATGCTTAAAAAAAAAAAAAATACAAAAAATTGTAGTTTTTGTCTTATGCTTTTACTAATTTACACTAGCTGAACGCGGAAATATCATTTTTATAAAATTTTCATCAACTTCTGTAAAGGTTACATTCTTTCTGAAAATAATGTCTCTTCTCAATTTAAATCGCAATAACTGGTTTTGCAAAAAGATGGGACACATAAATTCTCGCCCTTTAGTCACTACCTAATGGATTAGCTTAATTTTTTCTATCCTCATATCCCGTCATGATTATGTAAGATAAAAAAACACGAAGAAAGAATAAAAAGAATGATTTATTTGAGAGATGTTTTCTGGCGAAAGATTACTGAAAACTTTTTAAAATATTTTTTCGAATCAGATAAGAATCTGTGGAGAGTAGAGCAACTGGCAACAACGGGATAACTGTGTTTAAGAGAAGAGGAGGAAACATTACGTATACTGCAGGTAGGTAGGTAGTTACAAAGACGTATATTCTATTTATATTCTAATTCCATATAATTAAACATTTCATAGATTTTAATTTCTCATAAAATAAATGTTGATCTTGTCAAAAAAAAATATTTTTGATTCGAGCTATCATTTCTGGAATCATTTAAAGGTGTCTTTTTTTTCGGGTTTCTGCAAATTTTTCTTTCAGATATTTTTTCGAAATAACAATATCGAAGAAGTCGCCGGAAAGAAAATGAATTGAACGTCTTGGGTGTGAGAAATTTGGAAAAAAATAACACCATTAAGTGGTACCTTCATCATACAGACAATACAAATAATTTGGAACTTGAAACGTTTCAAAATAAAGCAAACATTTGGATATTTCAGCGAACCATTCTAAGAGAAGCGATCAATAGGAATTCACAGTTGAATTTTGCATCGATTCGCAAAGAATCGGATTAAATGGAATTTGAAAGAAATTTCAATTTGAAATCATAAGAATGAAATTAGCAACATTCGAAACGAAAATCCATAAATTGAAAAATAAGATTCTCTTTATCTCTTCCGCTCTATTTTTACCACTCTCTCTTAATCTGGTCATAGATGCTATCACACCTTCCTACCTATTTAGCCTATCTATCTATCTATCTATCTATCTATCTATCTATCTAAGTGAGCATCGAACTCACTTTTCAGTTATAATTGATCTAGCAAGACAAGAGTACAAACCATTACACCACGTCGAAATACCCAAATTATCTTCTAAGCGTAGGTTATGGGGCACCCAGTGAGTATTGGACTCATTACTAAGACGTAATTGATCTAGCGAGACAAGGGTTCAAACATTTATATCGCGACGAAGTGCCCTAGTGATTTACTAAGCGTAGCTTACTTGTGGCACATGGCCGAACGTATGAGGCACCTGGTGAGGATCGAACGCACTATTCAGTCGTAACTGACCTAGTGAGATAACCTTCCTATTACACCACGTTGAAGTGTCCCGTTTGTGGTAGTTTTCTAAGCGTATACTTCGATGGTACACAAGGCCGAAATTATGGGGCACTCAGTCGCAACTGATCTAGCAAGAGAGGCTTACTAACCATTACACCGTGTCGAAGAGCCCTTATTACCAAGCCGGCATAATCTTATCACCTCTCGACACGAATGAAGCGAAAATGGTTCCGGAAGATCGGTATACTAGGCAATACCTCCACATTAAAATAACGTTGCAGTATGCCGATGGATCTAAATAAAAAAATCTCTTGTTAAAGACCACGCTTTTGGACAATTTCCATCACTGGAAGAGGGATGATTCAATACCATGTTTCTGAAAGATGTGTTCACAAGATGTGTTCTGAAAGATGTGTTCACAAGATGTGTTCTGAAAGATGTGTTCTGAAAGATGTGTTCACAAGATTTGTTCTGAAAGATGTGTTCACAAGGTGTGATCTGAAAGATGTGTTCACAAGGTGTGATCTGAAAGATGTGTTCACAAGGTGTATTCTGAAAATGTGTTCTGAAGGATGTGTTCTGAAGAATGTGTTTTTTTAGTAAGATTGGTTCAGGTAGGTGACAGTTGCTTAGTTTTGAAAGTCATAACTAGTAAGTTAGATTCCTACTGGTTGCTTCAGCTCTATGCTATATCTTCTTCTTTATGTACCTTGTCTCCTCAGGGCGATCATGGTTCTCCACAACTTCCTGTCCCTTGTAGCTCTTAATAAACTTTAGCTTTCTGTTATTTCTCCTAAACTTTGTTCCGCCATCCATTTACTCAAGCTCACTAAGAATGTTATGCATTGTTTCCTTCTGTACCTCTTGCCCTCTATCTGTCTCGTGAGTATCAGATTTGCCAAGCCCTTTTTCCTCATTGTGTCCCGCAGAAATATCTACTGTTTCTTTCTGATGTTTCGTTTTTGTTGACATGTTTTCTAAAACTTCGTCGTTGCTCACATGTTCGGTTCATGGCATCCTCAGCATCCTTCTGTAGAACCACATTTCTGTTGTTCCAAGTCTTTCCTTTCCCTGTGAGGAGATTATTCAGCGTTCATCGCCATACGAGAGGGCAGATATCACGTAACAATTTAGTAGACTTTTCCTTGTTTCTAGCGAAGTTTTTCAATTTCTTAGTACTCTGCTTAGCTTTTGGAAGGCATCATTAGCAATCCCAACACACCTATGGATTTCAGTTTCACACTATCCGTCCTCTGTTAAAACACTTCCCAGATATTTAAATTTCTGTATTTGTTTGATTTTGATATCCCCGATTTGCAATTCGCACTTTGAGCTCATCCATTTTGCTAACAACCATGCAAGGGTTAAACATCAAATGCAAGAAGATAGAAATCTTCTTGCATATGATGTTTAACCCTCTCTTTTCGCTTTCCTTCAATACTGTCGTGGTGTCCTCCCTCTAAAGAGTCTATGTTGGACTCTTCTGTCTACTATAAGATTAGTAAGAGAGAAAGCCTAGTGGGAACAGTCGCATAGGTTATTCAACTGTCAAACTCTTTGCCTCGGCAGAGAGGAACTCGGACGAAGCTTTGCCGCAGAGCAAAGTTTCGTCCGGGGAGGTAGAGCGTTTAGGCGGGTTCAAAGGGGATATTTTTGGCCGAGCCTACGGGTTCGGAATACCCACAATAAACCGACCTTGTGCCACATACACCCACGTGGTGGGGTTGTTAAATATTAACAGTCACCTAGATTGTTCGTATCTATCGAACTCTCTGTTTCGGCAGAGATTAACCCGGACGAGGCTTTGCCGAAGTGCAAAGTTTCGTCCGGGGAGGTAGACAGGCCCGGACGATGCGGATTATACGGTAATATTTTTGGACGAACCTACGGGCTCGGAGAACCCACAGTAAACTCGGCCTTGTACCACAGACATCCCTTGGTGGGGGCTGTTAAATATTAACAGTGCCATAGCTTGTTCAACTCTCGAAATCTGTCTTGAGCAGAGAGGAACCCGGACGAGGCTTTGCCGAAGGGCAAAGTTTCGTCCGGGGAGTTAGACAGGCTCTGAACCCGTTTAGGCGGCTTCTAAGAATATTTTTGACCGAGCCTACGCTCTCGGAGAACCACGCTGAACTCGGCCTTGTGCCACATACATCCCTCGTGGGAGTCGGGGGGTGCTGTTAAATATTAACAGTCGGATAGATTGTTCATCTGTCAAACTCTCTGCCTCGAGCAGAGAGGAACCCGGACAAAGCTAGACAGGCCCTGAACCCGTTTATACGGGTTCTAAGGGAATATTTTTGGCCGAGCCTACAGGCTCGGAGAACCCACGGTAAACTCGGCCTTGTGCCACATACATCACTCGTGCCGGGGGGGGGCTGTCAAGTATTAACAGTCGAATAGATTGAACGCTGGGTCAACCGACATACACTCACTAGTCGTGTAATACTCTTCTGTTGTACTTACTGTTTAATATATGATATATCTGCAACACTGGCTTTGTTATTTCTTAACCATTTACTTGGTCACAACAACTACCTTCTGTCGGAAGTAAATATATATACACAATACATTTATTTTCATTTTTTAAAAATCAAACTGAGACGGATGTGGAGCTGGCGTAAAAGCTACTGGTATTGAAAATTGAATCGATAGGCCGATGTTCAAATCCCGACGAGAATCTTGTGATTATTTCGCGCTAATACTCTTAGAAAAGTCATATTTCTCCCCCTTCCAGCAATGTATTAATTAGTAAGGCAATCCCCAGTATCCTTCTGTAGAGCAACATTTCTGTTGCTTTAAGGCTCTACTTCCTCTGTGAGGATATTGTTCAGCATTGACTGCCATACAGGAGGATTGATATTACGTATGAGTTCAATATTCTTTACTTTGTTTTTAACGAATTTCTTCTGTTTCATAATACTCTGCTTAGCATTTGTAATGGATCTTTGGCTATCTCAATGCGCCTTCGGATTTCACTATCATACTTTACGTCCTCTGTTAAAATATTTCCCAAGTATTTAAATTGTTTTACTTGTTTGATTTTGGCTATCTTCCCCACCCACCATTTTAACTTTTATAAAATTTAATGAAAAAATTCTTTCATTAAAATTCTTTCATTATTTCTGATTTAGAGTGCTTAATCTATAAGGATAGGGAAAAATTAAAAGAAAATAATGTTTATTTCTGGTCGTAATGCCGAATTAAACACCTTATATAAGCAAATAATACCACTGTATTAAGGTAGACGTGCATGTCACTAATTAGCTCCTCTTTGTATTCTGAATCTGTCTCTATATAAAATTCTGTGACTTTTGTTAGTACGTCCTCTAAAATAGCCATACATTGTCCGATCGAAACAAAATTTTGGCGGGAAGTGCAAACAGTTAAGGGATTTGTTTTACTTGGGTACGTAGCTTAGTACAATAAATTTTCATTCATTTCTTTTGTAAAATTAAAAGTTTTATTATTTAACATACAAAATACTCCCCTCTCGCTATGTGAAAAACAATTTCATGATAAAAATAATTTAGTTAATAAAAATGCAATATTGTTTTTTGCATATCTTTTAAGTTTTTATATACACAAGAATCCAGTTTCCAGCTCGCCCTGCGTTTGCGAGAACTATGAACAAATCACAAGGCCAAACGCTTCAAAAGTTGGAATTTGGCTTCAGAAAGAAATATTTATGCATGGACAGTTGTTTGTTGTATGCTCAAGAATGTTTTCTTCGTTTTAAAAAGGAAAAAAAAAGATATTTTTAAAAAATTTTATTCATCATATATCTATCTGTCTTGGGAACCTCGAGGTGGTATAATGGTTAGCAAGCTTGTCTGGCTAGAACAATTACGAGTGAGTTCGATCCTCACTGGGTGCCCCATACTTTCGGCCTTGTGCCACATCTAAGCTACGCTTGGAAAATCACTATATCTGTCTCTCTATATGTATATTCTTTTTAATAATAATTATAGATATTATTTCAGTCATTTCTATTTTCCCACTCGGAGTCTTGTAGTTGTAGAGTTTGAATGATAACAACCTTTTCAAATTTACAGCACTTTCCTCATTATAACCTTCCTTAAATTTTCAATTCAGTTCTATATCTTCTTGAGTTTTTACTACTGAGTAGTGAGTTCGTTCCTCACCAGGTGTCCCATACTTTCAACCTTGTGTCATATCGAAGCTTCGCTTAGTAAATCACTATAGCTTATTGAGTTTAGGGCACAAGTTCAAGTATTCTAGTTATTATGAGTATGACGAAACTTCATAGGTTCTTCTGCTTGCGATCGAGGTTATAGCATTTTTTACTTTTTTGTTTTCAACAAAAATGGTTTATAGATACAGACATATTATTTTTTACTATTATTATTATTATTATTATTCATGATGAACAAAACTAGAACAGAAACCCCTTCCCTTTTAGCAAAGAACAAATTATCTTTCGTTGCATTTCATTTCCTGTTCGTATTTAATTTGTGAATTCATGAAGCAAGTTCCATTTTGGATTTAGTTCTGAGATTTCAAAATCAGCAATGACATTGAAAAAATATAATATTCCATAATAAGTGCATGGATGGCGATGTTTATTCTCACAAAAGTATCAAACAAAAGATAAACAATGGTTCACATAAAAGAGAAAACCTGTTTGTTGATGATATACGCCTTCAGAGTTTTTGCTTATAAAAAAAATTAGTGAATATATACGTAGTAAAGTAATGTTTCTCTTTTTCTGATGAGGATGTCGTCACAACTGAGGTTCAACTAAAGAACGGGACACATTTTATATTCTTATATTTAGTGTCCTTTATCGCAAGTTTTAAAAATGCTTCACTGTGTAGATATTGAAATTTTCTTAATTTAAAATTTTTGAAACATTACTCCAAAAAGCTTGGCACAAGGTAAAATCAGATTTCTAATGTAGAATACAATGTCAAAAGACACGCACTTAACAAGGATAAACAATATTGCTGGAAATCTTTTAATGTTCAGTCTAACGGGCATCTTCTTAATGATAGTTAATTGCCGTGTAACGTTATCAGAAATAAGTTGTTATTTAATGTAAGGATATAAAAAGATCAACTGCAAAATAATATTATGTTAATGCATGTTTTGACCAGTCTCATCATGGCCGAAGAATATGTCGGTTGAAACAATCTTTCTTAGCGAGAATTGCTCTCCACAACTTTTAAAAGTTTGTGTGAATCGCCATGACCATTTGGAAGATATAGTAATGGTTGCCGGTTGCTGTCTCTCTCTTTTTAATTTAGAGCAACAAAAAAAAGGCAGTAATACATGTGTATGCCTGGTTGGTTGCGTATATATGTAAAATATGTACAAGTATATACATAAAGAACACTCTAGTTCCGGTGGACTGCCTTAAAATCGAATAGATACCAAAAGGCTCATATATATATATATATATATATATATATATATATATATATATATATATATATATATATATATAAATCGAAAAATCGAATCGATTTTTCCCGTCGGGTTCGACGTATGAGGGTCAAGCAGATCAGTTTCTAGGAAACCGGCAGCCCACAGCCCGACACCGGTTATAGTGGTGAAGACCTCGTGCAGGACCATCCACACTTTTTGAAGGGCCGAATACAGAGACCTGGTGCATGATATAACTATATATAATTTTATGTAAGCAAATGTAAATGGATATAGATCCGACAGAATGAAGAAAAATTTGGAAAAAACAAACAAAAATCCTTAAATGCAATTATGTTGTTTAAATTAAAGAAATGTCGTCGTTTGAAAGCGTCGCCCATGTGACGACAACGTGACCATGCTAAACGGAAAGCTGATCATTTTAAAAATTTTCAGTTATCTGTTTTGTTTATGTCCATCGTCTTTGTCAAATTGAACTGAATTGTATTTTAATGAATATTGTCTTGAAAAAGGTTTATTAAACCGAAACGTCAGACGTCGACATTTCATTCATTTTAAACAACATAATTGCATTTAAGGATTTTTTTTTTCCAAATTTTGCTTCATATAATTTTATATATCAAAAAACAGTTTTTAGAAAAATTGTACAAATTGGAAAAAGTTGTTTTCCAGTTTGTCATATATATATATATATATATATATATATATATATATATATATATATATATATAGGATGGATTCTCCCATGGAATTAGACGTATGAGGATTCGACAAATTCATTCAGTTTTTTATGTTTGTGTCGAATGTGACACGTAAGTCCAGCTAGTGGCCTGTATATAAGTCCACGTATTGCACAACAGTGAAGATCTCGGATCATAGCCACGGGAATATTTGTTGACGCTTTTCGGTGTTGTCTTTCGTCTCTAAGCCGGTCAATACGATGGATTTCAAAATTTCAGATACCACTCTGGTATATATATATATATATATATATATATATATATATATATATATGAACAGATACTTTCTGGGGTCTTGTCATGAACTCGATAAGGTCCACACTTATCCTCAGAGATTTCAACGCATTTCTCCTTACATACAGTTTTTTTCTTTCTTTCATTCTAACCTGAAGAAGCCAGAGGGAGAAAACGCTATCGATGAAACGCATCATTTATAGGTTTTGCCATTTTGCCTCATTATTTTCATTTAGAGTAATCCAATTAGATTGGCTGCCATTCTAAGATCCGAATCCCGTCTACTTTTCTATTGAGCCCATAGCTAATGAGTGTGTGGAATAGATTGGGTTCAAGTTTTTTTCAGTGGTATTAATGCGAAAATAAAGGAATAATGAACATATTGTTTGTAATTAAGCTAATTAATTTCTGCATAAAACAATGCAAAGCAGGCGAGTAACGCCGTAGCAGCAAATATATAATGCATATAAATGCAGCTGGCAATAAATCAATGGTAGTTCCTTTTATTTTCCTCTTACTATATATGTAATCATATGAAGGACTGGAATTATTCACGTACATGTTTGACAATTCCTGCATGATTGTATAAACAACGTCATTACGTGCCGTGCCTCTTCTGGACGTAGGTGATCATGGCTCTCCACAACTCCTTATCCTTTGTAAATCTAAGAAATGTTGTTTCTCATTTACACAAACTTATTAGTTATGTTGCTCGATCTTTCCTTCTTGCTTTCAGTATCTTCCCTGAGTGTGAAATTCTTCAAACCATTTTTACTCGCTATGTGTTTAAAATTCGCACTGTCTCTTTCTGGTTTTAACTACAAGTTTACTTATTGTTTCCATTTTCCTTAAAAAGTTTTCGCTGCTCACATATTCCGACCATGGGATTCTCACCATTTTTCTGTAGGACCACATCTCTATTGATTCAAGTCTCTTCCTCGTTTGGGTATATAATTGGTGTAACAGCAAAATTGTCCAAATCGTGTAACAGCAAAATTGTCCAATTGTTAGATTAAGCTTTGAAACGTTGTATCTCAGAAATGATTAAAGATATCTTACTGGAATTCTCCAAGGTCTTTATAACACTACTGAACTCTACTTTGAACAATAAGAATGTATAATTACTCTCCAAGCTTAACAGAAGAATCGTGATGAAATCGATCATAAACGAAAATGACATGTTCATCATTAATTAATCATAGCTAAGGATCGGAAGCTCATGAAGTATTGAAATAAAGTTCAAATATATATATATATATATATATATATATATATATATATATATATATAATTCCCGGATTATTCAAGATGATCTTTGCCCTCTCTAACCTTCTGTCTGTCCTGGAGTAACAAGGTGCCTCACGCGTTTCACCAACTATTTAATTTTCATGTTTTTTCCACTGCTCTTTCGACTGTCATAGCTGAAACTCATTTCTCACGCGCCAAGCGTCTTTTCTAATTGATCTCTTTAGCACTAAGTTGAAATGATAATCCTTCTTCCTGTTTTAACCTCCTGATCCAGTTTTCCTCTCTACTGTTCCCTCTGTTTTAAACTTATTCACCGTTCTCTTGATGGTTCTTGAATGTACTTTCAAAATAGAAGCCAGGGCATGAATGTTGGTACCTTTACTGAAGGCCTGAATGATTTTTTCCTCTCATCATTGCTCAGTTGAGAAGATTGTGGGGCTAACGCAAAACTATTTTAACCTGTTTTCTTTCTAGCTGAATAGGTCGAAGGGCTTTTCAGTGATTCTTACGACAAGATGGCTAAACGTCTTATATGAAAACCTGGAAAAAAGAGACTCAATTAGTTTACTGTTTTTTTTTTAGATATTAAACATTTTTGTGGGATGCTGTAACACGATGTGGACAATTTTACTATTACACCGGGTATTATCCAGGATTCACTATAATATAGGAGAACTGACATTACGTAGAGTACAGCATTCTTTTCTTTATTTCTAACGAATTTTTTGTTTCTCAATACTTTGTTTAACGTTGAGAAGACATCGTTCATTATTTCAACTTGGCTTCGGATTTCTGTATCTCATTTTACGTCGTCCGTTAAAACGCTCTCCATATAGTGAAATTTCTGTTCTTGCTTGATGTTGACATCTCTGATTCGTAGCTCGCATCTTGGGCTGATCCACTTGCTAACGGCCATACATTTTGTATTCTTACAATTGTTGAGTAGTCCTTTCTTTTTGCTTTCCTTTACTACCTCATCCCCGAATCCCTGTAGTTTTCTTTTATGTATGTCTGTCATTAATACAGTTTCATCTGCGTATCTTATGTTATAAATATAACAAAACTAGAAAATCCTTATAAAAGAAGATATTGCCGAGGCTTGGTCAGCTATAAGAATAA
Organism: Acanthosepion pharaonis; assembly: GCA_903632075.3. Lineage (NCBI taxonomy): Eukaryota > Metazoa > Mollusca > Cephalopoda > Sepiida > Sepiidae > Acanthosepion > Acanthosepion pharaonis. The sequence continues at coordinate 933,666 of CAHIKZ030004333.1, read as the reverse complement.
GTGACCTTCTAGATTGATCTTCTAGATTAACAAGATTAATTCATCTAACCATTGGCTAAACATTGAGCAAGTAACACGAATGATATTAAATTTGTCATCATGCCTTGCAGTGACAGTCTAAGGGAATTGGCACCGTAAGAAATTAATTACATTTCATATTTTGGGTTAGAGACTTATTCAGAGGCTTCCCTCTGAAAATACTTCTTTCTACTTAATTGTGACCCATCCTGTACGCGGTATAGCAGTAAAGGTTGAACCTTACCGCTAATAAAGCCTATTTTTAAAACCCTATTACAGACAAAATGGCGTCTGAAATGAGAGTGCGTACGAAACAAAGGTGTGTTGTGAACACAGGAAATGTATCTCAGCAGTGGCGACGGGCGACGTGTGCGAACGGCTTTCTGAACGGCTTTGTGTAGTTGCCAACCTACGAAATGAAGAATACATAACTAGTGCTGGTGTTTATAAGGATAAATAGCGTTGTTCTCTCTGTATTCGCTGTAGTTTCCGTGAAAATAAATAGGAGCCATTACTATTGGAGTGTCCTCTACGTTAAATTCTTGAAGTACGCTATAGTTCAAAACTTTAAATCCACTTCCCCTAGAATTAGTATGGGATGAACTTCACAGAAGAGTGAAGAAACATAAAAAGAGCTTTTAGAGTCATTGAAAAAAGAATGGAATCAATTATCAAACTTATACTTAGAGAAAATTTTGCAACGAATACCTGGGATTTGTGCTGAGTAATCAAAGTTAAAGGAGATATTTTGACGAGAGCAAAATTTAATCAGAAGATAATCTCTTTTATTCATAATAAAATTTCTAATAAAAAATCATGTCTCACTTTTTTTAACCATATAAAATAATTTTTAAAGTATAAAACAACTATTTTGGGGGCCAGTTTTAAAAATTAATAGGGGTTCTCTCAAACTTTTGAACTGTTATGATATTCGGAAAGTAAGAAGATATTTCACCGCTATGACTTATGAGGTAAATAACTAATACAGAACCGAGGTAGAAAACTGTGTCTAGAATTATTTTATCACCTTTTCTATCTTGTCTCGTTTTTTAGTGCATTTCAAAGTTTAACCATGAGGTGGAATATAACTTTGAAAAGCAACATCATTGAGTCGAGAAATGAGGCATTTGAAATATTTGTGTAGTGTATATGGATACAGGGAAGGTCTTTATATGTGAGCTGTGATTTAAGAAAAGTTTAAAGATGGCGATTGTAACATATCCAACTAGCCTCGAACTGAAACACCCTGAATGAAGAACTTTTGGAAGTGACTTCTTCTTTTATGTGCTGTGAACCTTCAAGACGCAAGCGATCATGGCCCTTCACATCTTCCTGTCCCTTGTAGCTCTTAATAAATTTTGTCTTTTTGTTATTTCTCCCAAACCCTGTTCTGCTCAAGCCCATCAATTATATCACGCGTCTCTGTCCTGTGAGTATCAGACTTTCCAAGCCCCCCTTCTTCATTACGTGTCCCAGAAATTTCAACTGTCTCTTCCTAATGTTAAGTATAAGTTTCTTTTTTGTTTCCATTCTCTCCAAAACCTCGTCGTAATTATGACGATAGTTCGTCTGAACATTTTACATGGAAATATTGCTCAGGCTGATACAGATAGTGTAAATTGTCTAAAGACGTTCTTCTATGAAGGTAACGCGTCGCAACACAACTTTCCGTGTTAGGATGTGTTTAATCCCTATTATTCGGATATATATTCTTAGATCTTATTTTTCATATTGTCGACATCACACTGAAAATACCGGTTCTCAAAGGATCATTGAAGTTAAGCAATGTCGATCCCAGTCAGGACTTGGATGGGGGACCGTTTGGGAATACCGGTTATTGTAAAGAACCTCATACAATCCGAAATATGTTTCGGACTGAAATAATCCACAAAGGGTTGATAAGTCGAAAATACAAATCAATGAAATAGTCAACATGAAAAACACTAGAAAGACCCTACAACCTAAAGATATGTAAAATAAATTTAATTTAATGATTATAATAAGTTTATGTCACGTTAATATTTCAATCGAGGAAGGTTTTTTCACAGGTTGTCTCGGGAAACAAAGGTTTAGCTTTGATCTGCGCTTCTGTACCGACAACTGACGCCGAATAACATTCAAAACTACACTGTTTTATTATTTTACTAGCTTAAAAGCCGACTTTTCGGGCGTCATTTAAGCTAGCTCCTGTGGAGGGTTCTTGATTAGGCTTTCATCAAAATAGGTAGGAAGGAGCAAATGCGATAGACAACAATAAACTACAGAAGAAGTCAAAATTGATCACTGCATTAATATTTAAGCTTACCTTTTAAAATTTCAACGATAATTCGTCTGCCGCCACTTAATTTAAAGACAATTTGATGTACGTAGGTCCTTACTTTCCGCACAAACAATATTTTAATTTCATGAGTGACTTTCACTGGCTATCGCAATTAATTTCAATTATTCCCAAATTTATTTCCGAGTTTTAAAAATTGTTATCGTACAAAAAATTTGACGCACAAAATCACGTAAAAAATAGCAGTAATGAAAACTTCCAAAATTTCAGGATTGCGGTTCCAGATCCGGCCCGGATTTTTTTTTAATTTGCTCACCGAGTCGACCTCATTCCAAAATGGTATATGCTGGGCTACGGCATCCAGGGGTTAAGTTGAAAAGACGTACAATTTTACTTTGAAACACTGTAAGTTGAGAACAATATTTTTTTCATTTGAAATGAGCTATTGAAAGTTAGAGTTATGTCCCTTTAAGTTGAAAGTGTGTGACACAGTGGCACCCTGACATTCGCATTTATTATATAGATTAGTGAATATAATTCTAATTAAACATGTATCTCAATCCCGAGGAATGTTCCGCATAAATAAATATATAGATGCATTTATCTATAACTTACATTTCTCGATCTTGTTATAAGTATTTCTTGGTTTGGTGGCAGAAGTTTATGTTTTACCAACTTTACACATTGTCACTTTTATATATACGTACATGCATGAATTAGGACTCTTGCTAGCACGTTCTTACTGTGAAAATTACTTTTCAGTCGGTCCCAGCTCACCCGAGTATTCTGTGTATAACTTAGACTGAATGTGGGAAAGGAAGAAAAACACTAATGAAAACGAGAAAACAGTATTACTGAAATCAAAGACAAGAAATTTGTTTAGTTTACGGTCATATCATGTTGAATGTTACGGTGCTCGTCCAATCATTGAAGTTAAGCGACGTCGAGCTTGGTCAGTACTAAGATGGGAAACCCCTTGGCAATTCCAGGTACGTAAATTTAAATTCTGGGAGAGAATCTAACAGAAGGAAAACTCGAATTTCAGACACCCGCTGCACTGTTCATAAAATTTTGGCGACAGAAACATTCTGATTTAAAATCTATACCATGAGCAGAAAAAATTAAATATTCAGGGAATACATTTTAGCACAAGTAAACGTACCATATGTGGGAGGGAGCCCCCCCCCCACTTTAAACTTATTTGGGTATAAATGTATCCAACCCTAGTATCGCAGTACGGCAAGGACTTCTAAATTTCTCTAAGCCATCACGGAAAAGTATGCTATTAAAATTAACATGAAAATATCAAAACCAAGAATTTACAGATCGGAGCGAAGCCAACTTCACACTCCCACCACGCGATCAGGGGAGAGGGTAAGTAGTCCTGGACTGATGTGACAGCATCGATTAGGGTATTAATCCAGCAAAACTCGGACTGGTGTATTATATACGACCGGAGGAAAATAAATAAAGCCATTCAAAGTAGACGTTTTTTTCAGAGAACTATCTCAATTTAGTGCGCAGTCTGCCGTAGGTGAAGATATTGCAAAGGTGATTTGCTCAGTTTCGTTTCGCCAGGGAAAGAAATGAATGGGAACTGAATGCATTTGCAATACTTGATATGCTAACTTATTAATTATCGCGATATGAATGCTCCTCAAAACATAAAATTAACATAAAATGATGCATTTTAAAGAAATGGTGTAGACGAAAAAGACAAAAATACATTTAGTCATTAAAGATTCTCTCTATTCTATCTATCTATCTATCTATCTATCTATCTATCTATCTATCATTTTGTAAATCATTTCACCCCAACGAAGTCGATAATGCCACTAAAACGCAAGCGGATACTGAGAGGGGAAAGAGAATGAGAAGTCTTTAGTGAGGAGAAAGGGCAATGAAAAACGGAGTCAAGGATGGCAGAAGGTGGCGATTGGCGTTGCATTTAAATTTATGAAGATTGTAAGTGAAAGGTAAACAAGAAATCGGAAGGGAACTCCACAAATGGGAAGTGTGAGAAAAGAAACTATCAGAATAGAACTTACAATTACTTCTAGCTATTTCAATCATAAAACGATGCGACCTATTTGCCAATGCAGTAGTACGTTTAAATACATGCATTCTGTTAGAAGGAAGAAAAACTGCCATGAAAATATGTATAGAAATGAGACAGGAAAGCCACATCACAGCGCTGGGAAAATGCCTGAAGTCGAAATGCCAGGTTAGGACCGATAACGTTACAGAGCCTTCTTTGAATTTATCGAGAATCTCGAGATATATAGCCGAAGCACCAGACCAGATATGGTAGTAATATTTAATGCGCGGGCGTATTCTTTTAATATCTATCTATCTATCTATCTATCTATCTATCTATCTATCTATCTATCTATCTATCTATCTAATTTGGTTGTATCCCATTGTTGATGTTATTCATCATCCCACGAAATCCTATATCTGTTAATATAACGGTGACTCTGACCGTTACCAAAAATGCGGACCACATGACCGGAATTCCCTACTTTTCGGCACTTAATCCCGAAAGATTATTTATTTATTTATTGATATATTTTATTTCCTCTTCCTTGCTGCTAGACAGCGGTTGGTTGCTTTGAAACACTCACATGTCAATTTTATAGGCGATGTAGTTCTGCTACTCAAGGCTCAAATCAATTGAGCGGGAGCCCCTTGAGTTACATAGATACAAAATGGCTGTTCAATCCAGGATAAAAATATTTCGTACTTTACTATAATTATATTCATCGACGTACTGTAATCAAAAGACTTAATATAATTAAAAAAAAAAAAATGGATATAACGCATCGATAACTGGTCTTGTGGAATTGACGATGGAATGCAATATACAAAAGCAACCACTAAAGATTAACAACAGCATTCGTGCTTGGGTTCTTATTTTGCCTGTCTTTTTAGAGTCAAACTCTAAGATCAGGTGCCTCATCATGCCAGTCTGTTGGAAGTAGTTAGTCGATATGAAATAAGAAAGCTTTCTTCCATGTTTGATTCAAACGATATGGGCCCAACCTCACTTGTCTTATGTTCTACGGCCGAATACAGTGAAGAGTATTTTGAAATGTTTTTAGCAATAATGTTCACCCAATAAAAGGCTCAAGAGCCCCTCAAGGTAGAGGGTTGCTGAGTAAGCGGCATAATTTATACGGACATGTGGGGGAAGAAAACGGTTAATCCTAGACATGAAAAGGTTAAGATTGTATGATAGGGGAAGTATCCTCTTGGGAGATGATTCTACAGAGCAGCGGTTCGTGGAAAGAACTTAACATCTTGCCAATGAGGATGCTTCGCCATAATACGCGTGTCATTGCGTGTCTTAACCGTGAAGGTTAGAAGTGGTAGAACTAAGGAATATAGTTCGTCTGAACATTTTCCATGGAAATATAGCTCAGGCTGATTCTTTGGATATCTCGAAGGCATTTGACAGGGTTTGATATGTTTTCTTCACAAGTTGATTGATTATGGTATTTCTAGACGAATTTTTGAACTGATTCAATTTTTCTTATCAAATCGCGAAATGAACGTTGTCTTGAATGGCAACTCTTCTAGATCTTTTTTGCATAAATGCAGGTGTTTCCCAGGACACTATCCTTCGACCTACGTTGTTTCTAATTTTCATAAATTGCCTCCTGATGTCATCATTTCTCAAGTCGGTATCTCTACTGGTGACATAACTATTTACTCCTGTTGTAATAGCAAATCTGATCTGTTCGATAAGGTCAAATTAACACGTGATCTCAAAAATGACCTACAATCTGTTGTTAAATGGGGCAAGGAGTGGCTTCTTAATTTTAACGCCTCAAAATGCTCTCTTTTAATCATCTTAGAGAACCCTTTTCATCTTCCATCAGCATGGCTGATGCTAACCTTCAGAAGAGTGACTCAATGTGCCGTCTCGGACTGACGTTTTCCGTTGACATGAAGTGGAAAGAGTATATTGAATCAGTTGTTAAGTTGGTTCGCTATGTTGTGCTAGACAATTTTTTTCGCCAGAATTTATCTCATATATTTATATGTCTATTATTTATCCATGCTTTGAATATTGCTGTCACATCTGGTTTGGTGCTCCTGCTACATATTTAGAAATTCTTAATAAAAACCAAAGAAGAATCTGCAATGTTATGTGTCCTGACCTAGCATCTCGGCTTCAATCTCTTTCCCACCGCCCTAACGTAGCTTCCCTGTGTTTTTTTATTATTATCTTTATTGTTCTGATGATCTTTCGTTTACGGTAACTAGACTTTATGAATTTAAGCACATACTAGATTGGTAGTAAGGTCTCATCAATTTATAGTTAAAATAGCTAGATGGAACCGTAAGTTTTATGCTAACAATTTCTTCTATCATACTTATAGTTTGTGAAATTCTCTTCCGTCTTCTTGCTTCCCAGTCAACTTTGATTTTAAAAAAATTAAATGCAATGTGAATCCTTATCTTCTGTCTTATTCTTTTATTGTCCTCTCTCCTTAATAGTAGTTTTTTTCTTATATTCTTTAACACTCAGTAACCTCTTGCGTCCTAGTGGCTTTATTAACTTGCTTGGAGTAAAATGTTTAAAAAATAACGATGGAGTAGCTATATGCTTGCAACGTTTCGTCTGTGGGAAAGGGATTGTATGGTGGAAAATAATCAAGACTGGAAAGTGAAGACTGGGCAGCTCCAGCCCATATATGGCAGCATTATTCCATTTTTCTGCTTGATTAGGGTCTTGTAAAGGTAGAGAATAGGAGAGGTCGGGTCCCTTGTATATAACTTGTTTATATATTTGGAGTTGTGAAACATTTTTGGATTAGGATTCTAATCTTTAATTTATACCACATAAAAGTTCATCCGCTTAATTTGGGATATTTTATTTGGCATATTTTTGGTGGAGAGGGCGAGTTTTATTTCGATTACTGCAACCATAACACGAAAGATTATGTAGCGTTTTTGTCGACGACTAGAAATTAAATTTTTGATGATGGTTTGGAATCTAATTTTAACAATTCTATCGTGGAGAATAAAATAATTTCATCATATCTTGCATAGCTGTTTTATCACAGGTTTTTTGAAAATTTTTCCAGAGAAGAGTCAAGAGTTTGAAATAAATAACATTATTAATATAGAAGAGTCAAGAGTTTGAAATAAATAACATTATTAATATAGAGTATAGCATTTATGGGCTTTTCCATTGATTCCCACCAGTTTAAAATTTTGATTGAAATTGTTATATTTCTTCGTTGTTTCCTCCTCCTCCAGAGTTAGGTGTTAGGATTACGATTTTCGTTTTCGTGGGAATTAACGAAAAATAAATAAAAAATTAAAAAAAACAAAACAACAAAAACCAAAAAATCATCGCTAGTCGTATTGGTTAGAAAAAGAAAATGCAACATAATCATTTTGTTCTTTTTAGGCTTTCGTACTTTGAAATTATGAACGTTAGCTTTTGGTGGGGTTCAACGAAAAAGGCAGAGACATTCTGCTTCTTTTATGCAGTAGATATTTATCTTCGATACAAAAGATTGTATTATGGTGTAGTGAATTCTTGTGTGTGTGTGTATGTGTGTGTGTGTGTGTGTGTTTGAGAGAGTAAAAGAAAGAGACAGAGTAGGTGGGTGCAGTGTGTGTGGGGTGCGGTGTCTCTGTGGTGTGTTGTGTGTGTGTGCGTGCGTATATGTGAGAGAGAAAAAGAAAGACAGTGAGTATGTGTGTGTGGTGTGTGTACGTGAGTGAGAGAAAGACAAAGTATGTAGTGTGGTATATGCGTTTGTGTGTATATATGTGAGAGAGAGAAAGAGAGAGAGAGAGTGTGTGTGTGTGTGTGTGTGAGTGCGGTGTATGCGAGAGAAAGAAAGAAAGAAAGAAAGAAAGAAAGAAAGAGTCAGAGTATGAGTGTGTAGTGTCAGTGGGTGCTGTGTGTTTGTGTGTGAGAAAGAAAGAAAGACAGTGAGTATGTGTGCGCGGTGTGTGTGCGTATGTGAGAAAGAGAAAGAAAGAAACAGAGTATATGGGTGCGGTGCGTGCGTGTGGGATTGTATGTGAGAGAAATCGAGTGAGTGCAGTGTATGTGTGTGTGTGTGTATGTATGCACGTGCATGTGTATAAGTCTATAATAAATAAATATGGACTGCAGAAGTATTTAACCAAATTGAATTTTGATTATGAGGCCACTTTTCTGTCGAAACAAAAGTTTTTCAAAGGTGACCTTTTTTAAACAGAAAGAAATAAAGAAGACAGATACAAAATAAAAGAAAAATAAAATATTATTTTAATCTTTTTCTTTTAAAATGCTATTTTCTTCTTGCTTCAGTGAAGAATCTGGAACAAGGGCTCGAGTCGAATGGCCCAACAACAACAACAACATCAACATCAACAAATCAACAACAAAATTGCAAGGGTTGATTTTAGCCGCTAGAAGAACGCCTTCCTATTCTTGCGTACAAACTTAGACGAAAAGCGTGCGTAGATTTTCTCAGTTTATATTTGAATGGATTTAAACATTTCTAAAAATATGACGATCACTATCGTTTTGCCCAAAACCTCCCTTACGATATTTTATTATTAAAGAAAATTGTTGATACAGGATAAATAAAGTTGAATTGTTTGCTTTGTGGCGACTCTGATCTTATTTTGAACCGTTGCCATCAGAAAAGCGCTCTTCAAAGATATCTTTAATACTTACAGTCATTGAAAAAGAAGCGTTGTTTCGAAAGTCTTTCTTTACCATTTGTGTGTCCTGGAGAAATGAAACGAACATTTTCAATATAATTCATTTAAGATAAATTAAACTTTATTGGCTACAACAGAGAGAAATCGAGAGCGGATTTTTGTACGGATTTTTGCTGTACTCTATCAAAGTAAAAATACGTGCCGGGGGTGATTGTTTTCTAAATATTAGAGGATTGCCGCTGGTATTGTGAAAACTTAAAAAAAATCATAGTTTCGTTTTATTGGATTTAGAATTAACTTGTTCGTGAAGGCTGTTAGAAAATACAGAATTAAAGACGGGATGGAAACGAAAATTTATTCATAGATAACTTTGCAATTTCCATAGTGCAATCTCTGCCTTCAAATAGGGCCTGTTTTGTTAAAATTATAACAAAAAGATCTTTTTTTTTTATTCCTACATTATCAACGACGTTTTCCGATAAGTCCACTAGCCAAAGGATCAAATGATTTCTTCCCAATCAAACCACTCGCCAGTGGATCGAATGACCTTTTGTCTTCCATCTCACTATCATTGTCCCGTTTGCCAATAAGTCCACTAGCAAGAGTGTCTAATTCACGTTTTCCAATCAGTCCGCTAGCCAAAGAATCAAATGGCCGTTTTCCAATAAGACCACTTGCCAAAGGGTCAAATGACCTTTTCCCAATTAATCCACTTGCCAATGGGTCAAATGGTCTCTTACCGATGATTCCGCTAGCCAAGTGATCAAATGGTCGCTTGCCAATGAGCCCACTGGCCAAAGAATCGAATGGTCGCTTACCGATAAGTCCACTGGCTAAAGAGTCAAAAGGCCTTTTTCCGATGAGTCCACTAGCCAAAGGATCGAATGATCGTTTTCCAATAAGACCACTGGCCAAATGATCGAATGGTCGCTTTCCGATGAGACCACTGGCCAAAGGATCAAATGGTCGCTTTCCGATGAGACCACTAGCCAAAGGATCGAATGGTCGCTTACCGATGAGTCCACTGGCTAAAGAGTCGAAAGGTCTTTTCCCGATAAGGCCACTAGCTAAAGAATCAAATGGCCGCTTCCCAATGAGACCGCTGGCTAAAGGATCGAATGGTCGCTTTCCGATGAGACCACTGGCTAATGAATCAAATGGCCGCTTTCCGATGAGACCACTGGCTAATGAATCAAATGGCCGCTTTCCGATGAGACCACTGGCTAATGAATCAAATGGCCGCTTTCCGATGAGACCACTGGCTAATGAATCAAATGGCCGCTTTCCGATGAGACCACTGGCTAAAGGATCGAATGGTCGCTTTCCGATGAGACCACTGGCTAAATGATCGAATGGCCGCTTTCCGATGAGACCACTAGCCAAAGGATCGAATGGTCGCTTTCCGATGAGACCGCTCGCTAAATGGTCAAACTGTCGCTTTGACTTTTGATCAGTTTCTTCTTTCTCATCATCTGCATCTCGTTTGCCGATCAATCCGCTAGCGAGGGGATCAAGGGATCTTTTCTCGATGTGATCTTCGCATAATCTGGAAAAAAAAACGCAATAGAATTAACTTTTGTTTTTTTATGAGTGGAGGATAAAAAAAAAAGAGATTTTTCAATAATGATTAAAGGAACGGATGAATGTTTTTCTTCGATTTTCGGTTTACATAAAACATCATTGTATAAAGCAAAACTATTAGAATATATCTCTATCATTAAGATTAAAATAACACTAGAAATGTATTAGGTCGTCACACTTGAAATGATGCACTTTATAGGATATTAATAAAACGCTTCTGAAATGTTAAATAACTAATTTATTTAGTTACAATAGGCACCATGTTGATGAATGACTGTTCTCCAACATGCCTATAAATTCTTGATCGCATCTTTAAAAATTCTCATCCTTTGATGTGATAAACAGTTCAAATAAGTTGATTACCTTTTCCTTATTGGAGAATGTTTTAGTGCGTATGAAAAGCTCAAAATGCTTAAATATGTGATAATCAGTAAGAGAGATAAAAGGTGAATATAGAGGATGAGGCAAATTTTCATAATTCAGACGATGCAGCTTTTGGACAATTGATTGAGAAGCGTTCGTTGTCGTGCAGCAAAATTAGGCCATGTCTATTCACAAGTCTAGGATGTTTCTTTTTCAATTTTTCGTGTATACAATCAATTTCTTCACTATACCAAGTTGCTGTTATTGTTTTCCCTTGAGGCAATAATGAATAATCCCCTTGAAAGACCCCTATACAGTAACCATTAACTTTTTAGAGTTTAGTGGAGGTTTTGGGTATGGTTTTGGCGATTCATTTGTATCTAACCACTGACCTACTTCCTTACTGTCCTAAAAGAGCATCCATTTCTCATCTCTTCGATGCAAAAATGAGTAACAGTATATTGAAAGAAAACTTATCTGGAAAGAAAAAGAATCAGGAATAAGCCAAGATTTGTTTATAGACTAAGGAGATTACTTCGTTAGAGTGACCGAATCAATAACCAACCAAAACATGCGTCATTTCATGTATGACAATCTAATACCAAGGAGATTACTTCGTTATACGACCGGATCAATAACCAACCGAAATATGCGTCATTTCATGTATGACAATCTAATACCAAGGAGGTTACTTCGTTATAGGACCGGATCAATAACCAACCGAAACATGCGTCATTTCATGCATGACAATGTAATACCAAGGAGATTACTTCGTTATACGACCGGTTCAATAACCAACCGAAACATGCGTCATTTCATGTATGACAATCTAATACTAAGGAGATTACTTCGTTAGACGACCGAATCAGCAACCAACCGAAAAATGCGTCCTTTCATATATGACAACTTAATAGATTAACAACGATGAAATAAATCCAATGGATTTTCTTATTATTTCCGTGTTTATTAGCTTAATTATCAGATATAATATAAAATTACTGATTCTTTTGTACAGTCGTTTATATGAAAATGTTCTTATAACTCATACGTATCCCCAAAATGTGTCAATGATTAGTCTTTATAGTTACAATAACGCGAACATTGTTTCATTATTATAAACCTTATTCTAGTGACGACGTGTATCTAATAGACATTGACATTGAAATTAATGTCCACCAGCAAAGACATTATGATTCGTCTTATTAAAGTCTTATCATTAAGAATAATATAAATTTTGGCAGGGAACAAACATGCATCTTCTTATCATAGAAAACCAACATTCAACAGAGGCGACCTTTACCTTTCGACCACGGACATCTCTACCACAAAGCAAAGTAAACCTTTGTTTCAGGTAATTGTCGATTCGGGCAACCATCAGGGAATTTCGAACCGAACAATTTGTTCACACTACTGAGGTAGAGCGTTCTCGTCCCGCTCCCGATATCTATGATAAATTATCTATTGTCCTTTATTTATTACTGCTCGCCTTGTTTCCACTGAATCTAAGACTGCATTACCAGCCTCAGGAATTGAAGTCAAAATGACTATATCGTGAAATGCACGCACCATCGATTTAATACACTAGTCTTTTGTACCATGGGAAAATTCAAGAAACTTAAACTCCAGTCTCCCTGATGCTGCTGTGCTAGTCAAGCTTGACTGCATTCATCAAAACTTTTCTTTTCTTACTGCTGCCGCTGCTGTTGAGCCTTGCTGTCACGTCTTTATTTATCAACGGCTCCTTACTTATTTCTATACTAGACCTACTATGGAGACTATCATAGATTTGCAAATACGCTGATTCCTTCACACTTACGACTCCCCAGATTTCTTCTCTGTTTAGCATTTTTACTTAATTTCAAAGGTGTTGCTAACACTCACTACGAAGCGGAAAAATATGATTCTCAAAATTGTTAATGTTATCATGCATTTTTCGTTTTGTTTGTTTGAAGGAAGCGCTTTCAACTAAAAAGAAGTAGGCAGAAGAAAGCATCGGTTGAACTGATACTAATCAACAAGGATGAGAATAATAGTGTGAACAAATCATGGAAGGATGATAACGATTCATCTGATAATTTCAAATAATGAAGAAGAATGAACAGGGCATTTGGCTGATAGAGATAAAATGGTTGAGAATGAGGATATTAGTTTAAACCATTTGTGAAGTGTTAAGCTAATCTCATGTAAGAAGGTGAAAAATGTGTAGCATTATCTATCTATCTATCTATCTATCTATCTATCTATCTATCTATCTATCTATCTATCTATCTGTAGTGGATTTGCACTGCCAACAATAAACACTTCGTAGACTGATTAGTTATTATCAACAAATATTTCATTTTAGAAAGGAAATAATCCCTCTGCCTCCAAAAAATCAGTTTACACTCATTCGGCATAGATGTTCCGAGTGCAGTAGGTGTGTAAGAGTCTTTTATATAAATATTTTCATGTGTGGACTTGAAATTCGGCCTTCCGTTCAAAAGAAGAATGATCGGCTTAGTTAGTGCCCTTCATCAGAAGAGGGCTACAGTTAATCTCTGGAGCCTGAGGGAAATGCCGAGGTGACTGGACAACTTTTGGCCTCTGGTCCCATTGTGATGGTAGAAGAACTGTGAAGAATGGTGAAATGGTTTAAGAACCTGACGCAAAATTACTGTTTATCTAATAACAAAAGTGATGGAAACATAAACAAAAAGAAAAAAAAAATCTAAATGAAGACGGCTAAAAGATATATGAAAAACACATGTTAAGAAATATTTTTAAATTTAAAATTCTTAGCGTCTCTTGTTCGTGCGCATGCGTAGTCGTATAAAACGTAAACAAATTTACTCCGATGACGTCGTAAAGGAAAACGAAAACTTTTTTCACTTTGCCATATTTCTTTCCCCTAAAATTCTGTATATATATATATATATATATATATATATATATATATATATATATATAGGGTTAGGCAAATGATATAACTAGATTTTAGCGACCATATACAGGTGTGTGCTGGTAAGCAAATAAATAATTACCAAATTTAGGCAAGAGGTGTAGACATAATAGTGATCAATGTGATTAGACAGAGCTAAGAAATATATATTAATAAATACACATATACCTACGTTCGGTGTGCAACTGAAGTCTCGTTGGTTATCCAACTCATCAGGCACGATATATATATATATATATATATATATATATATATATATATATATATATATATATATATATATATATATATATATATATACAAGTTTCATTAAAACCGGCTAATAAAAAGTACTGCGATTAAGCTTTTTATTCAGTTTTTCTTTTGTTCGTATGTTTACTTTTCTAGACATAAGTGTCTAAAAATGTTCGAATATTATATCTGAGTGCTTTCGGCTATTCTTTTAGCCATTATAAAGGATGTTTTTTTAAAATTTTTAACTGAATATGTAGATTTTTATATATGTGTATCTATCATTATAGATACACATATATAAAAATCTACAAAAAACATCCTCATCATTATGGGGATGTTTTTTTATTTTCCAAATACGGTCAGCACACTATGACTGTGTTCATAGTTGATGTTATTGTGTGTTAGCTTTTTCCTTCTTTCACTATTAATGATTCCTTTAGATTTAACCATTATATGAATTTACATGTCCCTTAAGCAACTGCGTTTTTGATAAAAAATGTTAATTACATCTTTCTGACCATAGCTTAATTGGGACTCACTAATTACACACGGAAACCTATCAAATTCCATCTGCTATATACTCATAGAAAACAGAACGATATTAGCCTTATCCACATGTAAAAATTCTATATATATGTATATATGTTTTTTTTTATTTGTTCACTATCTATTGACCATTTATTGAACAGCCCCTCAAATTTATATCTGAAATTTAAAAATAAATATCAACATTATACCCTATTACGTTTTGCTTACATAGTTAACAATAGTCAGTCAGTTATGTGCCATGCGTGATACATGCTTAGGCGATCATGTATCGAAAGATACATGATTGACGAGGCAGATTTTTCCCCGCAGTAGACCAGTTGCCATCCAAGGCTATAGAAGCCGGTTTGTCCTAATATTTACCCATAGCTGGTGGGAGAAGTGGATTCATACCTTTCCCAAGGGCATTAGAACGTAAGTGAATGCATTAACTGGGCTCTCCGCCGCTACTCATTACTCCAACAGAATAATGTCTCACACCATGAAATAAGTCATGGTATATATTTCTAATTTTTCTGATTGTTTTCCGTCTTTTACGGCTTTTGCATGCTGTTTTCAATCAAAAAGTATTTCTAGATTGTAAGAATTTTGGGGAGATAATAACTATTTACTAATACAAGCCCGACTTATAGCCTGATCCATAGGGGGAGTGGGTAGAAGAAGTGAATGCACACCTTTCCCAAGGGTAATTGTGCGTAAGTGAATGCAAAGAACCCAACTGGAATTGGAACTCGGCTCTCCGATTTCCCATTCCGAGCCATTATCACCCGTACATTCATGCTTACAACACCTGGTATTCCGAAGCGGTCAAAGAGGTTGAGCTTGTTCCAGCGTAATATGGCCGTAAATCACGTGATGTATTTTTCAGATGAGTCTATCCGGGAAATTTTACCAACATTGATTCGTTAATACCAGTTTCTTTTCCAATAATTTGCACAATAAAATGTGACCTAGTGTGTGCACATAATCGCACACATACAAACACAAGCTCGTACACACTTGCAGACACATGTACACATGCAGTCGCACCGAAATACGAACATCAGCATATACACATGTACCTTCACAAGCATACACATACTGTCTCATGCACACGCATATATAATCCCGTTCACTTGCTTCCACAAGCACACATACACAAAAAAACATGCACACATATAGATACATAGAAGTAGAGAGGCACATAGAAACATACAAAAATATCCACCTGGAAAGGTTTTATATTTTTTTTTATTATATTTGAGCTTCAACAGTTTAAAAAAACTCTAGATGGGATATACAGTAGATTTATTGCTTTGTTTTCTTTTTCTTATAATCCGCTTGCAGATTATATATTCTGTTAAGTTTTGCCATCTGAAGAATTTTAAAAATCGAAAATTTCCCATCGGTTTTATTTTATTTCCAAGATGAGAAGTCTCTTTGCCTCCAAAATTTCAAGCAAATTTTCCAAGATATTTTCTGACACAGGATCCACATTGAAACGGAATACCCATTTTTACAGAGCAAAACAGGGTTCCTCCCTTGGGAGTAATCGTTAGAAAACTGGTCTCGATCCACACTGCGTGCCCAAAACTTGTAGCCAGTGTCAGACTTGTTTCAAACTAAGCTCAGTAGATATCAATATGAATGTGAAGGAATATGAATGTGAAGGAAAACTAATCTCATTATATCTATTGATATTTCTGAGATGAGGTATTGTAACTACACTATTTACATCATTCAGATTGTTGTCTTCATCTTTATTGCCATATTCACAACGTTTCGGCCCTTGTACGCTCAGTAGATAAAAGCGTAAAATCCAAAAAGTGACTTGACCCAAAGAGATGTGAGTTCACTATCTGGCCAAAACAGAGAGAACAAAAACTTGGACAGTTGAGTTACTAAAGGTATTTAACTGATACTAAGATGTCCAAAAAAGGCATGGTATATTGAATTAGAACAATCTACCCCCGGGGACTAAATAAAGGGTTCAGTTTGAAAGTCCAATGTATATCAGCTGAAGAAGGTCAGAGCATACAACGGTCGAAACATCGTGGATATGGCAATAAAGATGAGGACAACAGTCCGAACGATTTAACTAGTGTCAATAGTCTCATTATTATTGCCATCTGATTATCACCGGGTGTCCTATATTTGTGGATTCAGAAAAGGTTAAGTTTACTAAATAATAAATATCGCCCGGTTCACACCTCTCCGCGGTTTTTTGAACAGGAGTAGAGGTTTATCCCTTGTTTCTTGTTCTGTATTGAATTTCTGGTTTCTTTTAAAGTCTACTTTAACTCTGTACTTTTAACATCTCCGAATAAATTCTGAAATTATATTTTTTATTTATTTATTTACTATTTATTTAGTGGTTTTCCCCTTTAATAGGAGTAGATAGGTTCACCTATTGTCCATTTCATATTCCTTCCTGGTATTTTGGACAGGAGTAGAGGAGAGGTTTATCGCTTGTTTCATGTTTAGGTGTGGGTAACCGGATCCTTCTAAAGTCTTTTTACTCTCTTTTACTTTTACTAACCTCTTGCGTCTTAGTGGCATTATCACCTTGCTCGGGGATGAACTGATATACACTGTTTGTAAATCACTATTTCTCACGTTTTTGTTCGACTTGGGAATTTATATAAAGAGCTACAAAGTATCTCACTTAGATATCTTAATTCTGATTTTAGTAGTGAACTGAAAGCATTACAGCCACCCCTCCCTTAACGACGTATAGTCTGACATACGACTAACGATAAAATCTCATTGAAATAAAATAGATAAAAATAATTTCAAAATATCCAATCAGTCGGCATTTTACATTATTGTTGTAGCATACCTACGGACGATAATGTGTATGTCCCCATTAACATAAATATAATAGTAAATACTGAATGTTGGTCTACATTCTACATTCGGAGATTCGTCTTCGGGTGTGCTGGTCAAAATGGATCCCCAAACGACGCTATGTCGAGGGGCAGAGTCTCGTCTCGGGAAACAGCTATCCGACCACGTTTTATACGGGGTCTACGGAGAATTTTTGACCGAGACTACGAGCTCGGATACCCCACTTAAATTCGACCTTGTGCCACATCTGACCGCGTGGGTAGGTTGGTAGATATTCTGCAGTTGGTGATTCATTGTGGAATACACTTGACACACTTCTAGCAGTTGACTACTACTTCTTCGCTTCTTGGCGAATCTTATATGTGTTGTTCTTGTCCTAACTATTATCGCACATCACCTTCGTTTGAGTATTCTATTCAGTAACCTTCCCTAGGTTACAACAATTTGATTGGAAAAAATATCACTCTCTTCAAAATGAAGCAGAATAAATAAAATGATTAAATAATGGGTAAAATAAATACAAAAATACTGTATTTACAGCCAAAGTAATGTACAGAATATAGAGTTGATTTCTCAATTTTTTATTACATTTACTGTTCAGTACAAAAATGTACTGCACAAACGTTTAGAAATAAATTAGACATATTAGAAATGATGTAAAATGACATTAAAGCTATCTGAAGCTGGTTGATACAAACTCATTACAAGCATAGAGTATTTGAAATAGTGGTTAGGAATAACTTGTTTAGAGATCAGCGCATTTAACGACCAGGTCGTTGGAACAGCATGGACATTAAATGAGGAATGGTTATATTTTTAGTAGTAATTTTTTTTGCAATGTTTGTTTTACTCATAGTTTTAAAAAAATATATATTCCTGATGAAGACATTTTAGGGTAGAAACTCTTTCCATATTTACAGCGTCCGCTGGGATGTTTTATTATGTGTTAATTTATCAAAATATCACGGGAAAAGGCCTTTCGCACACTTAGCAGCAGAATGGAGTCTACCATCGTGTGTCATTTTCAGTAAGAATTTACTGAGAGATTTTTTTCACACTGAAAATATGACTCTCGTGTGTGATCTCGTGTGACATTTTTTTAAACTGACGTTTCTGAATGAAGCTTTTATTTAATGATCCATATTGAAACTGTTTCCCGCCTGTACGGGTAAATTATCATATTCATTTTTGTGTATACTTCTCCGTAGAAAGAAGTGTCACCAATATGGGATCACAAATGAATATTCAAGTGACTTTTGTGTGAAAAAGCTTTTTCTTAAACTTGATAGAATTTCTTATTCAGAGAGGAAGATTTAATATACTATTTTTGTACTGTGGGAAAATTCAGAGTTTCAAACTGGAAGACTTAAACTCCAGTCTCCTTGATGCTGCTGCTGCTCATCAAGCTTGACTCCATTCATCGAGACTTCTCTTTCTATACTGCTGCCGCTGCTGTTGAGCCTTGCTGTCACGTCTTTATTTATCAACGGCTCCTATATCTTACTTAATTCTATACTAGACCTACTATGGAGACTATCATAGGTTTGCATAAACGCTGATTCCTTCACACGTACGACTCGCCAGATTTCTTTGTCTAGTATTTTTACTTAATTTCAAAGGTGTTTGATATTTTTTAGGCTTAAATTTTGTTTGTTTTCCTGGTTAGCTTTTTGTTTTGGTGAACAAATTTTTCTATGATCTCTATTGCTATTTTAGTCTTTGATTCACCATCCTCAGAGATGTTTTCCTTATCAAATGTGCATGCTGAACTTTGGATTTTCCTACTGTAAATAACTCACTCCAGTGTTACTTTTATTTTTCTGGTTCCTTTTTGCTTCCACCCCAAATACTGGAGAAACAGAGAAAAGACTTAAAATAAGAAGAAAAAAAAAACACCAAAAAAACACCAAAAAAACAAAATTGCATTGCATTTGTCAAAAATGGATATTTGGGTAGTGTAACGGCTATCGGCTCGGAAAGTGGAATAAGACTTGAGCAGAATTTGAACACATACGCTGTTTCCTACACTTAGCACTAATGCCATCGGAAAAGTTAAGAGTTTCTCTTCCTACAGTTACGAATGATCTACAGAATAGAATGGGTTCTGCTGTCTTATGTGAAGGAAAATTCAAAATAACTAAAACCATAAGCCAGACTTAACACTTAAGCAATGGTGGAGCCATTAGTCTAGAAAGAGGACAACTTTAAATTCAAAACCAACCTGAAGAGGAATGGGCTTTATTAGACTGTTTTGTCCTAGACACACACATTGCTGCTGAAGATACAGTACATTTGGTGCCCTAACCAGGTCAAAGGTTTATTGGACTGTTGATCGTCAAAAATAAGAAAACTTGTACAGATTCTATTGATTCACAAATGAGTACGTAGCCTTCTGTGCATAGACCATTGTTTCGTTTGAATTTATTGATATTTATCCTGATTCCAGTGCATTTCGATTATCTTTTTCTTCTGCTGTTTACAAAGTCTCCATTAGGTTGCCGTCTCAAAGACAATTTAAAAACCTTTAGCATTTTATCCCCGACTTCAAAATAACCCCAAGAACTTATTTTAACAATGCAACAAAGTTTTAACGCCCCCCCCGTTCTTTATAAAAAAAGATAAAATGAATTTCCTATTGAGTTTATTCAGCGAGAGCTTTTCGAATGTTTGTCATGTAAGTTCCCGTAAAGCAGTGATTCCCTACCGCCACGGCACACTTATGGGCCGTACGATTGCTCTTAAGTATGCTGCGAAATATTATCATGGCACAAATATATAGTGGCCACCTTTTTTAGTGTTTGATGGCTCAAAGTAAAATATTCGACATTTTGGATTTCAATACAAAAGGAATGTCCCACATTAGCTAAAAAGGCTTTATCAGTTGTATTGTAATTCCCTACTTCTTATTTATGTGAATTAGGCTCCCCAGCCCTAAATAACAAAAAAAAAAAAAAAAAAAAAATAAGAAGCAGAAAGAGTATGCTCAACTGAAGAATAAATGAGAGTATGCTTATTTGTCCAAGTATTGAAGAAATCACGAAGAAAAACACCAGCGCTGGGTTTGCTTATTTGTGTCAAATAAGAATGAGCACACAATTCTACCTTTATACATTTTATTTACTCTTGGATAACAACTTAAGCAATGGTGGAACCATTAGTCTAGGAAGAGGACAACATTGGATTCAAAACCAACCTGTACAAATAGTTGAATAGAAACATTGAAATAAAGTAAGTTCATATTTGCACGTGTATTTTTTTTTTTTAAATCTATGGTCTTATTTCATAACATTTAAATGTATACCCTTTAAAAATTTTCCTAAGTGTGCCGTGATATTTTTATATGCTCTTAGGTGTGCAGTTGCTTAAAATGGTTGAGAAACACGGCCGTAAAGAACAGCTTCTTCAAACCTGAAATTCAGTTTTGGGCACTGTTAGGAAGGACGTTATAACAAGGGAGCTAACTCACTCTCTAGATGAGAACCAAATTATCTCCCTTGATCGGAACTCTCTAGGACAACATAAATGGAAAGATATGTCAAGATGGCGTCAAGCATCCTCATATGTTCCGTATCGAAGTATTAATCTACCAGTAATCCATTGGTCAGGTTTTTACATCTATTGCTATCCAAGAGTAAATAAAATGTATAAAGGTACGAATTGTGTGCTCATTCTTATTGACACAAATAAGCAAACCCAGCGACAAAACACTGGCGACGATGTCAAAATCATGCAGAAAATCGATTTTACGCGCTGGAGGAAATACAGGAAACCTGTGAACATTGGAACGATAATTTAGTGCTTGTTGATCACTTGCTGATTGCCTGACAGTTACCTTTGTTTTTAACTAGTTATAAACGGAATGGATTAATTTTGATCATCATTCATAGAGTCGTCCGTTAGTTATAATTTAAGGATTTAAGTGTGAGAAAAAAAGGTCAAGAATATAATAGCACTGTTGGAATATGGCCAGGAAATGGGTAACTTGCAATACCTCGTTTCCTTGGTCTATTTGTATTTGTTTATACACATATATTTCTCATGGACACTCCAGCTATTATTAAACATCAGAACACAGACTTTATGGTTATTACCAAAAGAGACATCCGAAAATGCGAGCTACGAATTGGAGACGTCAAAATTGAGCAAATTCAAAAATTTATCTTCAATCAAGCCAGAAATCTGTCACTGGGTGGCATGGCACTATCGTTTACCGCTGGTAGCCCGCTGTCGGACCGCCGGCATGTTCGACTCGACAGTTACCACTGGCGGACCACTAGAGGGCTACTGGTGGCCCGCCGGTAGATGCCACCAGAGGACCGCTAGCGTAACCAGCGGCGGCCCACCAGTGGGCTATTAGAGG
Source organism: Acanthosepion pharaonis (assembly GCA_903632075.3). NCBI lineage: Eukaryota > Metazoa > Mollusca > Cephalopoda > Sepiida > Sepiidae > Acanthosepion > Acanthosepion pharaonis. The sequence continues at coordinate 911,844 of CAHIKZ030004333.1, read as the reverse complement.
CTTCCGTGTAGGGATGTGTTTTATCGGATGACGAAAAATGTGATAAATAAACTCGAAGGTGCATTGGAATAGAGAAAGATGCTTACCAAAAGTAAATTATTAAGAAATAAGGAAATATAAGTGAAACGATCCCAAGAGAACTAGAAGTTCTACTAGGATTTATTATTGGCCGATACAGTTTTAACATCATAAGATACACAAATGATACACTGTTGATGACAGACAGGGAAAGAAAATTACAGGAAATCCTAGACAAAATAGTAAAGGAAAGCGAGAGCAAAGGACAAGCCATCAATTGTAAGACAGAATTTATGACCGTGAGCAAAAAGGACAGCACAAAATGAGTGTTGTGAACTGGAGACGCCAAAAGGAAGTAGGTACAGAAATTTAACTATCTAGGAATTCTTATGAAATGATGGAAATCTGACAAGATTTGAAATAGTCAAAGATGCATTCCAAAAGCGATTCAAAATATTTAAAAACAGGAAATTTTCCTTAGAAATAAAAAAAGAACTACAAATGATAAAAATTTGTAGAGAGCTATGATCACCCGAATCTTAAAGGACACAGTTGATCAAAGAAGAATTAATATTAACAACTTTTCTTGTATTTCTATTCTCTATTTTAATATTCCTTTTTCGCTTGATTTTTTTTTTTTAAACTTTATTTGGGACGGATACTGTCAGCAAAATATTATCGAATATATTTCTGTTTGTATTTCTTTAAAGATATTTAAATACAATTTTATAAGATAAATAAATAAGAAAAAACAACTGATAATCCAAGCTACATTTATCTGAAGCTCTGAAAATAGAGCAACAGATTAGAAGGATTACAATTATGCAATTTATAAGAAAATGCGATTCTAATTTCCAAAGGAGAACAAGCATCAGAAAATGGCGGCTGGCCTACTTCTAATTTCAGATAATGTAGAAAAAGATACATTTATCGCAGTGAATGATAGCAACAGAAATGGGGTTCTGCAGAAGGATGATAGGGATACCCTGGAGCGAACATGTGTGCAATGACGAAGTTTTAGAGAAAATCGAAACAAAAAGGAAACTTATACTGAACTTCAGGAAGAGACAGTTGAAATTTCTAAGGCACATAACGAGGAAAGAGGACTTGGAAAATCTGATACTCTCAGGAGAGATTGAAGGTAAAAGGGACAGATGAAAACAACGTATGATCTACGTAGTGAACAGGAATAAATGGTTGACGGAACAGGATTTAGGAGATATAACAAAATTTATTAAGAGCTACGATGGATAGGAAATTGTGGAGAGCTATGATCGTCAACGTCCTGAAAGGACACGGCATATAGAAGAAGGCTCATGTTTAATTTTCTGTATTTTAATATTATGAGGCATTTTTGACACTCAGTCAGTTATGTGCCATGCTTAGTGGATCATGTATCTTTTGATACATGACTGACGAGGCAGATTTTTTCCCGCAGTAGGTTTCCATTTTTTTTTGCGGTAGACCAGTTGTGCCATCCAAGGCTATAGAACCCGGTCTGTCTTGCTATTTACTTATTTTGCTGTTATAGGGGGTAGAAGAAGAGGATTCGTACCTTTCCTAAGAGTATTACCATGTAATGGATTCCACTGAAATTCGAACTCGGCTCTCCGATTCCTCAATCCGAGCCGCTATCCATTACTCCACCGTGACTGTGGTTAAATGGTCTGCTTGTAAGAAATAGGGGGAATTTTAAAATGATAAAACATTAATATTTCTCGATTCTTACAGACGTTATGTTTATGCGAGGGTTTAATGAGTGCTAAATTAATATTCAAAAACATTTTCCTTATTATTTTATGAACGGATTAGTTAGCCTAAGTATTTCTGAATCTTTTATGCGAAGTATGTTTGTAAAAGTTTCTATTTTTTTTTTTTTGCTTAATTTTAAATTTGAAAATTAATTTCTAAATTTATGGTTTCCATTTGTAAAGAAAAATCATAACGAATTTCTAACGTGGAGTGATGTTCATTTAGTTTATCATACCATTTTGAGAACGATAGATGACAGCACAAAAATGTATACCTCTAAGAAGAAACTTAATATTCAATTAGGATAATTTTAATTCAGGAAATTTTTAAACTTTCAAAAGCCATAAAAATGTCATACTCGACAAAGTGCGACAGCGACTCATATGCTTCAACAAATTTAGTTTCTTTAGATTGATACATAAATTTCATATTTTTCAAAAGCAGTATCCGTGTAATCGTCGACCCACAAGATAAATAATAGCCAATAATCTTCATAATTTTTTAGACTGAAACGTAAATTTCATCAATCTCTTCACAGATTTTTACTTTTAGACTGAAACATAAATTTCATACTTTCAAATGTAGAACCCATGTAATCGTCGACTTTCGTGATATACATGCACTAAAATACTCCAACAAGGTTTTTTTTTAAATGAAACGTACATTTTATAAATTCAAAAGTAGTATTCGTGTAATCGTCGACCTTCGAAATAAAAAAAATGACCAAATATACTTCTATTTTTTATTAATTCGTTTACTACGACTTATCAACACTTTACAGCTTATTTAAAGCCAGAAAATATTTTTATATTTTAATAACATTTTTTGGAGATAATAATGGTTTAGTGACACAAGTCTTATTAATTAACCTATAGCTGGGAGAGAAGAGATGGATTCATACTTTTCCCAAGAGAATTTGCGCGTAAATGAATATAATTAATGAACCCAATGGAAACTGGAACTCGCCCCACCACCTTTTAACAATTTCGAGCCAATTATCCATTACATCACCTGCACGTAGGTGAATTGGTTTCAACGTGATGCGGCCGTAAGCACGATTTTTTAAACTAACACATGTTTTTGATTCTGAAAAGTTAACGTTAATAGCTTGCCACTCGTATTCGAAGATACGTGTCTACTAGGGCAGCTAGCTAATCCCTATTGCAGACGCTTGCTCAGGCGCATGTTGTGTTTGTTCAACACCCACAGAGCTCTTCTGTGATTTATACTGCAACTATGATGAGCAGACCATAGTTACAGTTTCTGGGAAAGAGGGTGTTATCTAGCGTGACCAACAATCTGAACAAGGCCAGCACACTCAAGCCCTCGGTCACGATGACTTGTGACTTCGTGCTAGCACATCCAACTTTCAAAACCATTCCGTCTACGCAATTTCACTTATAAGGTTTGGGTTGACAAGTAGTGTTGTGTTCATGCACTTTCCAAAGGTGCCGCTTGCTGAGATCCTTCTCCCACCCTCTAGACCGATAACATTGGCCATAGTGAGATTCCAACCCGGGTCACATAGTCAGAATGCGAAGGTTTTAACCACTAGACCTTGTGCCCATTTTCACAGTAAATATGAGCTACATTCATTAGTTGCACCAGTTCAGACCTTCACAGGAAAGACCCGCCAGATCTCGAAGCTGGCGCCATCTTCATTCTCTTCACAGTACTTGCATTTTTATATCCTGAATAGTAATATTCATATAATCGTCGACCCCGACATAGATATGAACTAATATTCTTCACCAATCGAAAGTTCTTCAGATTAATACGTAAATTTTAGACTTTAAAAAGTATCATTTGCATAATCGTATATTTCTCATTGAGTTTAATCCTATATTTATAAGTTATCATTCATTCACTGTCTTCAGTTCTGTACGGTTGCAAAACGAAATTGTGAGAATTTTCACTAACTTAAACTCTTTAGGTAATCTCATATGATTATTTGACAATTTTCTACGTAAAAAGGACCTTCCTGCCTTGAAAATCAACATTCAGCATTCTTTTTTTAACTGGATTCGAACACTGATTACTGACACCGTTGGGAAATACGCCACACTTTCCAACCTTACATTTGATCTCCCTCTAAATATATTTAATAATTTTGTTTTGGACAATTAAAGCTTTCTTTTATCATGTCACCCCAAGCAGGGCAATAAAACCACTAAAATGCAAAGTGAGGATACGGAGTTTTAGAGAATATGAGAAAAAACTATTAAAGCGAGAGAGGACAATAAAAGAACAGGAATTAAGAAAGAAAATAACGATTACACAATATATTTAAATTTTTGAAGATGAAAATTGCCTGGGAAGCAAGAAACCGAAAGAAAGTTCCACAAGCAAGAAGTGAGATAGAAGAAACTGTAAGCATAGGACTTACGGTTACATCTAGTCATTTCAAATGTTAAATGATGAGACCTTTCCGCCAATCTAGTACTGTGCTTAAATTCATAAAGTCTAGGTACCATAGAGGAAAGATCATCAGAAGAAATACCATGAAAGTATTTATAGAAAAGGCACAGGGTGGGAAAGTGACTGAAATCGAGATGCCAGATGAAGACCAATAAAATTGCAGATTCGTCTATATAAAAAAAGAACACACTCAATCTGCAAAGTTATGCACTGCTTTTATCAAACCCTATCACCATATCGCTCACATTTGACTGTGTAGCATGTTCTTGGTATACCCTTATTATACTGAACTTCATGATGAGTATCATAGTGTCATTTTGTAACCGTACTTCTCTCCCAGTCAATAATAATAATAATAATAATAATAATAATAATAATAATAATCGTTCTGGTATTAAGAATATTTCTCTTAGACTTTGTTTTCCAATGTCTTAAAGAAGGTGGAAAATGAAAAATATTTTATAAAATAATTATTGTTAACATCCATTTTAAAAATACAAGAAACTGGAAATACTGAAGACTAATATTCTGATCTCTGTTTATTTTCGTAGCATCACTTCGGTCACCGTGTTCTACCTTCCTAGTTTTAGCTGAAGTCCTGACATGAAGTAGTCGGATTATTCCATTAACTATCCAGACTAATATCCTCATCTATTTCATTTCAATCATGGCGCTCTGATTGATATATTTTTTGAACTTAAGTTTTTCAAAGTACTGCGATAAAACATTGTTATTATTCCTTAAATGATTCGGATTAGTTTTGAATAAAAAATTGAAAATGTGAATTCATTTTCTCATTTTCGTTGTTTTATTCAAAACATTTAGGGTGAAGTGTTTTTCGGTTTTCTGTTTGCAATGCCTGATTTCATAGTCTTCCTTTAGATGATTGTTTTTGTCAGATATAATCCTGACTTCTCGCGTTATTACCTGCAACATCCACTTGCATAAAAGAAAGAGACCTGGTGCCATATTTTGACGTATGAAGAATACAGGACCTGTACTAAGTTGATTAAAAACCGAGCAACTGCAGAACGATCAGTATAGATTCCAGATGGAAAGCCAATTTTTGGTAAATATAGTTCTCCTTGGCTAAATTGATTAAATAATGCAAGTTGCCGCTTCAGGGGTAAATGTGTTACCTCTTATATCCATTCGAGAGACAGTTCTCAGTTTTTATACGACAATGCCGATGCACACAATCAACAGAGGGATTCCTTAAAGACTGGAACAACTAGTAAAGATTTTATTGCGAGTTTCAGGCATTTTCTAAATTACGTTCTGGGTTTTATGACAAAAGTAGATTGTTTTCTTAGTTTTCGCCCTTTGGATGAGATTCATTCTGGTTTCTTTCTTAGCGAATGTTTCCGCACTCCACAAACGTCAGATATAAGGGTATGTTCTGAAAAGTTCTCAGCCCGAGCCATACATCAAAATCCCTATCTCAATTATCCCGCTCAAAAATAATGATTTGGGGAAGTGGTTATGAGCATAAATGTTTTAAAAATTCGTGCGCAGACAAGCTTCGAAATTTTTATTGCGCAATATTAAAAAATAATCGTTAATAGTCACCATTGCATTAAGAGCACCAAGAAAAATATTTAAAAAAATAATAATACTATTCTTCAAAATAAATGCATTTTCGCACTCACACGCATAAATATTACTTCCAACGTTATTGTTTAGTGGATACCCGTATTTGAAGCAGACGCCCCATTTTATTTTTAAACTGTGTGTATTACATTTATAGGCTTGCCTGCACAGTCAGTCAATTATGTGCCATGCGTAATACACGCTTAGGCGATCATGTATCTTTCGATACATGACTGACGTGGCAGATTTTTTCCTGCAGTAGGTTGCCATTTCTTTCTGCGGTAGACCAGTTGCCATCCAAGGCTATAAAACCCGGTCTTGTCTTGCTATTTACCCATAGTCATGCAGTTATGTGCTATGCGGGATACATGCTTAGGCGATCATGTATCTTTCGATACATGACTGACGTGGCAGAATTATTCCCACAGTAGGTTGCCATTTCTTTTTGCGGTAGACAGTTGCCATCCAAGGCTATAGAAGCCGGTCTGTCTTGCTATTTACCCATAGTCATGCAGTTATGTGCTATGCATGATACATGCTTAGGCGATCATGTATCTTTCGATACATGACTGACGAGACAGAATTATTCCCACAGTAGGTTGCCATTTCTTTCTGCGGTAGACAGTTGCCATCCAAGGCTATAGAACTTGGACTGTCTTGCTATTTACCCATAGCTAGGGGGAGAAGAAGAGGATTCATACCTTTCCCAGGGTTATTAGCACCTAAGTGAGTAAAATACCAGAAATATTATAAAGGAAATATGTTCTCTGGGATTTTATTTTCTCGAGTGCGTAGGCCGATAGACGTAATATACACTGTTTAAAAATAAAAAAGGGCGTTTGTTTCAAATACGGGTATCCACTAACAATAACGTTTAGAGAAATAAAAATGTCAGCTTAAAAATAAATCAATTAATTCTTTAGAAATATCACACACACACACACACACACAAACGCACGCGCGCGCACACACACTAGCAGTGTGCACCAAGGTGTAACAAATAACAGTGATCCGAATCTGCATAGAAGATGCCACCTCATCGATGATAATTAACTGATTTGCCGTCATTACCATCTCACGAGCTGCTGAATCTTCTCGTCGCTGGTGGAGGTTGACGAGTGATCTGTTCCTTCTTCGTGCGTCACGCTCATCTCTCTCTCTTTCTCTCTCTCTCTCTCTTTCTCTCTCTTTCTCTTTCGCATACACACGTTGAAGTCTATTATATTTTAAAATTGCTTTTTCTAATTGAGGAATTTAATTTCCGTATCTTAGAATTAAAAGTAAATGTAGGAGCGGGTCACAGTTCGCGTCGGTTAATTTATTGGTTCGAACTTTCTCGTGACTTCAGTCAATGTCAAGAATCACAGTAAATTATTTTATAAGAATTGATTAATTTTGTTCTCCCATTTGATTTTTCTATAAAGTCTATTCTATTTGAACGCGGACATTCATATTTTCAGATACGAAGACAAAAATTAGAATAAGTCTTTTTTAAATACAAAGAGATAATCAAATTATGACAATTAGTTTCGGTAATGATATCAAGGAAGAGAATTTTTATCAAACATGTAGTAATTTCATCAGTGTATTAATGTTAGATTTGAGTACAGGTGATACACTCTCTTATTTTAGAACGTGATCAAATATTGACCTGCAGGTCGGATCATTTTCGATTTTTCGGTATATCTTTGGAAGCGCATCAGCGAATCCCTTTTACAGGACCAATAGAAGTCATTTAATGACATTTAGACAATATACCTTCCCGATTAGGACCCGCCATGCCACTTACATTGTAGCAAATCAGCCACATTCCCTCCGTATTCCATGGGCGAGAAGTAAGTTCCACTCAAATAGCTTCTTTCCACGAACCACTGCTTTATGGAACCGCCTCCAAAGATGATGTTTCCGCAATCACTACAATCTTAACCTGTTCAAGTTTAGGACCAGTCGTTATCTTCCCCTCCTATCCATATAAACTACCCCTTAATATAACACTCTACCTCGAGTGGCCCCCGTAAATCTTACTGTATTCCTGCAAAAAACATAAAAAACAAAAACAAAACAAAAAAAAAACAAAAACAAAAAAAAAAAAAAAAATCACGGCTGACGCACTAATTATGCATATCGACACCATCATCGACTGTAAAGAAATTATATTAAACTATTATTAAATGCAGCACCTTCTTTAATAACACTTTCGATCGCTAGGCCGGTTGACATTAATTTCACATTTTTAAAAATATTGTGTATCAACTAAGATATAAAATTGTATTAAAAAATATCGATTGATTATATATGTATGCATGCATTTTCCTTAAACGTTAGATTTTCTTTAAATGTTATATTTTCGCCGATACTATTGCTTGAGTAGATGCCTTGTTTTTGCAACCTGTGAATTTGAGAATTTAATAATTCGATAAAGTTTAAATCTGTGCCTTTTTTGTAGAGAAAAATCACTGTCTAATCGGGAGTGATTTATACCGCTGGGCCACAGGGATATCGATTCTTGCATATACAGGACTCGAAATGTAATTCACAATAAAAATAAATAACTTAAGCCGGGTATCAATTAAAATATAACGTTTAAAGTAATAAGAAATAATGTCGGCTGAAAAAATAAAACTCCTTTAATTCCTTAGGTCAGCGGTTCTCAACATTTTTTTGCCTAATGCACCCCTTTTACCATATGTTAGAATATCATTCCCCATTTTTCCAAGATTGTCCGACTGAAAATGCGTATTCCAAATAATATGCATATATTATTGAAAATTTTCATTTTTTGCATATTAGTAAATATACAGGAGACACGGTGGAGTAATGGATAGCGGCTCGGATTGAGCAATCGGAGAGCCGGGTTCGAATTTCCGTCGAATCCATTACATTCACTTATGTGAAAGATATGAATTCATTCCCCAAGTAGGGTTTAAATAGCAAGACAAACCTGGTTCTTTAGCCTTGGATGGCAACTGGTCTACCGCAGAAAGGAATGGCAGCCTACGGCACGAAAAAAAATCTGCCTCGTCAGTCATATGTCGAAAGATGCAAAATTTGATAGCAAAAAAAAAATATTGATAGATTTTTAAACTTGAATACATGAACAGTAATTTGTTTTAATTTATAATTATTAAATAAATAAACTGAAGCCGACGTTAATAAAAGAATTTAATGGAATGCCGGAGTTCATTAAACAAAATTATGTAAATAAACGCCGAGAAAGTAAAAGATTTTCTCTCTTCCCCACTGGGAGAAATTCCCCGTTTGAGGACCCGTTTTCATTCACACACACACACACACACACACACACACATATATATATATATATATATATATATATATATATATAGGGAGAGAGAGAGTGTGTTAAATATAAAGTTTTTCATAGCTGAGTGGTGTTACCTTCAGAATCCCGACACCAGAGTTTCGTAGACGGACCCTCCAGCAGTCACTTTATCCACTCGTCAAGGGTACCAGCAATTGATTGTTTATATTTCTCGTTTTTTTTTCTTTTATATATACACTTTTCATTGGTGCAGAGCTGATTTTTTTCCTTTCATAGTGTGTGTGTGTCCGCGCGCGTGTTCCTGTGTCTGACCACACCCGTCTGCCGGCGCGGTTAGTCGATCACTGCCGTAGACACCTGCTCAGGCGCATTTGTGTTTGTTCAACATCCCTCTGTGGTTTAAATTGCAACTACACAGAGAGGGCCTTAGTAACAGTTTCTTGGAGAGAGCGCGTAATCGGTCATGATCAGCAGTTTAAGCAGGTACGCTTAAACCTTCGGAAACGATGACATGTGACTTCGTTCTAGCTCAACCACCTACGGTTCCGGCGACCCAATTTCCCTCACAATGCTTGAGTCAACCCGTGAGAAGTTTTCAGGCACTTTTCAAAGGAATCAGACGATAATAACAAGAAGTTATCAAGACCGATAGCATCACTAATCTGTCTGACAAATCGACTGCGGTGAGATTCGAACCCGGTCTCATGGTCCCAAAGCGAACGTTCTAGCCACTCAGTCAGACCCGCCACACACACACACACACACACACACACACACACACACACACACACACACACGTACACGTATATATATATATATATATATATATATATATATATATATATATATATATATATATATATATATATATATATATATATTCATGAATCATTCATACAAAAAAATAAATATAGAGGTTAATGATTTAAATGGCGAGAATACATCTTCGCAAAAAATATAAATAAGATACATCAACCCCGAACCTGTATATGAATGATATGATCCCTGTTTATAAATTCCAGTTGCATAAGGTCTTTTAATTTTTACATGCTTTCGTCTGTTCCTACAGACATCATCAGGTATGGAAATAGATTTTGTTCTTGTTTTTACTTCTCACTAATAAGAGGACAACGAAAATAGAAATGTAATCCGAAAAAATGCTATGAGAAATGTGTTATTATTTTGGAACGTGCGGTCGCAACGCTGAGTTTGAATTTAAATTTTAAGGTTCTGCGTTTTTGTACAAATATAGCAATAAGAGAATTCTTTTTTACTGGTAGATTTTCTGTGAATATGGCATGAACTATAGTGTTCAATAATTACAGTAATGTCACACTTATTATCCGAGAGTTGCACGTTGGATCAGTTATTTTAAATTCATTTAAAAGGTGGAAATATAATTTATAAATTCATGAATCATTCATACAAAATAAACAGGGATCATATCATTCATATACAGGTTCGGGGTTGATGTATCTTATTTATATTGTTTGCGACGAAGTATTCTCGCCATTTAAATCATTAACCTCTATATTTGTTTTTTGTATGACTGATTCATGAATTTATAAATTATATTTGCACCTTTTAATTGAAATTAATATATATATATATATATATATATATATATATATATATATGAAGAAATTTAACAAACGGAAAACCGTTTCATTGAAACTAGATTTGATTACGCGTTTTGCCTTTCTAGGCTTTATCAAAAAGCCGAAACGCGTCTAGTTTCAATGGTTATTTTATAAGCGTAACTTAGATGTGTCACAAGGCCGAAAGTATGGGGCACCTAGTGAGGATCGAATTCACTTTTCAGTCGTAACTGATCTAGTGAGACAAGATTGCTAACCCTTACATCACGTCGGGGTGACCAATCTAGTTTCAATGAATCGTTTTTCCATTTGCCAAATTTCTTAAAAACTTTGTCGGGATTACATATTATATTTAAAACACACACGCACACACACACACACACACACACACACACACACATACACATATAAATCACACATATATATATAAATCACATATATATATATATATATAAATCACATGCAAGGGCAGCTGTACAGATAAGCTGATAGTCTGAGTGATGCGATGTTTTGCCAAAAAATGTGAAGAATTTACCGACAGACTGCCAGTCCACAAATAAACATCATTCAATGATGATGTAATCCCGAATGAGTAACGTCTTTGTAGAATTTTATTCACGCATGCGTAGTAAGGCAATCTCTGATATGCTTCTGACTTTTATCGTAGATGCTTCTCACCATCTTGGCATGGATAAGAAATTAACAATCTTATCAACCATATCACAGTCTTTGTCGCCTTGTCATAAACTGGGATAAAAAAAAAAATCGTTGTACCTGTATTATATAAGCCAATGAACATTTGTCTTTGACTATGGTGTTCAATTTTTGCGTTACCTGGAGCTTACAAATTTATTGAATAAGATGAAACATCTCCACTATTCATGTTTGCTGTATTCCTTCCTGGAATAGACAGGCACATGACAGCAGAAAGGTACAGCTAAAATTCTCGTTTTTTTATGTTTCCTAGAAAGTGGGGAATTTAAGGAATACATCAATGGTCTGACAGCGACACGAAAATAGTTTTATCTCCTCGATATCTCGAGTGGAACTCAGCAAATGCATATTTGTATCCAAGTACATACGTCAGCGTTTTAACTCTTTCACCTCCATACGAACACAGAAGAGCCATCTGAAAAGTAACAAATATATATATATATATATATATATATATATATATATATATATATAAAATAAAAGAATCAATAAGGAAACATATATTAATCTAACATGTTTCACTTTTATTAAACTTCGTCAGAGATTGAGAGAAAACAGGCAAAAAGACAGAAAACACTGCTATTTTCAATCATGTTTGGCTTAGTTATCATTTGTCAGGCACGTGTCACGTGTATTAAAACCGTAGATAATTCTATGTGCATGTAGGTTTGTGAAGATTCTTGTATGCCTAAGTGGGCATGGTAACGTGTATTTGTAATTTGTGTGCGTGTTACTGTCTAGTGGGTTTTTTATCTTCATCTTTGCGTGGTCAACCAACGTAAGAGGGTGTCACAAAGTTCTAATTTATGACTCGCCTCTTTAACAATGTATTTAGATAGAGTCTTTAAGAATGGATTCAAAGAATGATGGCGATGTAATGTAGTGTTTTTGGCGTGTGTTTATCGTTGATAATAATGTTATCATGAGGTTTTTCAGTGTATTTTCTCCTTAAAGAATTATGTTCTTTTTTAATTAGGATGGCATTAGTGAAATCAAAGTTATGCCCAACATTGTTTCGATGCAAAACGAGAGTTAGATCGATTGTTCAAATGCGAGTCTCTCTTGTGTTCCTAGATATGGGCTTTTAGATTACGTGATGTCTCACCTGCATTGTAACAATTTATTTGATAAACCCCGCATTTAGATAGGTCTTGGGTTTATTTTTATTCTTAATTATATCTCCAATTGTCTTGGAGGTGGTGGTAACGATCCTAGTATTAGGAATGACTAATTTCTTTGCGACCTTAATAGAAAGAGTGTTGGAGAGCAGGATTATGAATTTTGTGTAATTTTTGTTAGGAGTGATATTCGTGTGGCCGGTTTTGGGGGTTTGAGGCTTTTGTAAGCTCGTTTATTTTGCGCTGAGGATAAAATAATGTGGGTAGTGGAGAAGTTTGAATGTTTTTTCAATATATCTCTCTTCTTCATTTAGGCATTCCGAACTACATATTCTAAGGGCTTTGTTGTAGAATACTATGACTAGCCCAGATTTTATTTTTGGTTGTAGTGGGAATAGAGGTTGATTACATCGCTTTTATCTGTGGGTTTACGATATACTTTAAAATCGAATTTCGAACACAAGAGAGACTTGCGTTTGGATAATCGATCTAACTATCTTATTTTTTTATCGAAACGATGCTGCACATAAGTTTTGCATCGAAACGATGATGAACACAACTTTGATTTCACTAATGCCACCCAAATTCAAAAAGAACATAATTCTTTAAGGAGAAAATGCATTGAAAACGTAATAATAACATTATTATCAACTATAAACACGCGTCTAAAACATTACATTACATCGCCATCCTTTTTTAAAATCCATTCTTAAAGGCTCTAACTTAATCTATCTAATACAAAGGAGACATTCTTAAAGAGACGAGCCATAAATTAGAACCTTGTGAGTCTCTGCTGTGCGGGTTGACCGTATAAAGTTGAAGATAAAAAAAGCACTAGATAGACACACAATTACAAATACACATTACTATCCGATGCCCACTTAGTCACATAAGAATCTTTAATAACCTACATACCCATAGAAATATGCACGGTTTTAATACACGTGACAAGAACCTAACAAATGAGAACTAAACCAAACATAATTGAAAATACCAATGTTTTCTGTCTTTTTGTCGTTTTTTTCTCAATCTCTGAAAAAGCTTTAATAAAAGTGAAACATGTTAGAATGATATAAGTTTCCTATTTGTTCTTTTACTTTATCAACCTGTCGGATTTCCGATCCATATTTGATCTGCATTTGATCTTTTACTCATATATATATATATATATATATATATATATATATATATATATAGAGAGAGAGAGAGAGAGAGAGACTATCATATGTAAACTATATAACTCGTATACATATAAAAGATGTCGACGCTTTGTGTCGACCTCAGTGTCCATTTTTATATTTACATATGCACTACGTAAAAAATATATTTATTTCATGCTTCAACAAAATCTTCAGGACTGAGGATTGAGTTGAAGCATAAAACAGACTGTTACTGCTTGGTGTTGACAACAGTGGTCACTCTGTGTCCAGTTTTATACTTACATACGCTCTGATATTTTATCCATATATATAGCATATCTTAAAACTACACATGCACACACAAACTGGTTCTATATTTTTATCTGATTTCGTATATATATATATGTATATATATATATATATATACGAAATCAGATAAAAAATATATATTTCGTATATATATATATATATATATATATATATATATATATATATATATATATATATATATATAGATAGATATGAATGATTTCTTGTTGACTTCTTCCCGGTTTGGAATTCAGATCTTTCCGTCTTCTTGACTGATTGCCGATGAAAAGTAACAGATTTATGCTTTCCCAAGGTCATTAAGGCAAAAGTGAATGCAACAGTTTATCAGTTTCTACGATATTATCCCTTACGCTACCCACGTATCATCAAATGCATTATAATGTAAATTATTTTTTTGTTTTCATTTTAAATGCACATTACTTTCGCTTTTTCTTTTACTTATTTTCTGCATAGAAATACAGGAAAAAATATATAGGTTTTATTCCTGTGTAAAAGTTTTGGTGGTTAATGTTTCGAAAAACGAAAAACAACAAAAAAGCAAAGCAAGACAAAAAGCAAAACAAACAAAACACAAAAAGAAACAACAAAAAACAAAAACTGCGAAAAGCGAAGGCTTTTAAAATTTATTTTTAATTTAAAAAAAAATGATTGTAGTAATGCTTTTAAGAAATTAAACATCTCAGATCAGTAGCAATGCCATAGACTGAAGTCAAGAGGTCAAATGTGGTCATCGGTTTAGTTCTCAATCCCAGCAGAAAGCAGAGTCGTGGGCAGAAACCTCCCTGCTCCCTTATAGTGCGATGGATGACTTTTAAAGAAAAAAAAATTCTGTATAATCAAAGGATAACCAATGTAATAACGATCTAGATATGAAGAGTTTTTTCTAACATTTAATATAACATAAAATGGAATCGGTGAACATGGGTCAAATTATGGCGCTAGTAGTTGGCGTTCAGTTCACACTAATGCCTGTTTTATAATAGTTCATTTCAGGGAATACTCATTGAGCCTGTGTTTGCTCACTAGCGATCTATGTTCAAACTCAAGTGTCGGAAGTGACACCTTATTCCTATATAACAAAAAATTCAAAAAATTAATTTTTTTTCAATTTAAATGAAAGACCAAATTATCGAATAAATTGATAATTTTGGCATAAGATTACTAGTATATAGCACCTGGCGAGGACTGTATCGTGGGTCTGGCTTGCTAACCACTGTTTTCCGATAAGGCACCCTACTAGATTTAATTTAGTTGGTCATAGCGTTTCGAGAGCGAAACATCCTATAAACATTGAAATTACTACAATGAAAGGTTAAAATGAACAGGTTAACATTTTTTTTAGTCAATCCTTGGTCGAAATACACCCTTTCTACTCTCAAGCTATATAAGGATAATAAAAGAACAATTTTATTTGCGTAATTAAAAAAAACATGAAATTCTGCATCTAGTTCACATGTGGGAAAAAAGTGTATATCTTGCCTTGTCAAAGGATGATAATTGTCACAACTTGACAAGGTGGGGTGTATAATAATAACGACAAAAGCAGTTTAGTCTGGTGAGTTCTTTTTTTTAATCAATTCACCCTAAGGCTTTCACACGAACGCAGATGTCCTCTAAGGCTCTATGCTGGGTCCTACTATATTTCTGATCTTCATCAATGATCTTCCTGACGTCATCAGTTCCCATGTAGGCATTTATGCAGATGATACAACAATTTATTCCTGTCTCCATAATAAATCCGTCAGAGTCGACAAAGTTAACCTGGCCGCTGCTCTTGAAAAGGACAGACAATCAGTGGTTAACTGGGACAGAAAAATAAACTGAAGTGGAACAATGAATCAATAGCTGCATCTAATACAAGGAAAGTTGGTTCATTGTGTCGTGCCAGAAGGTTTTTATTGTCAGAGTCCATTTTGCACATTTACAAATTCGGCTGTGCATTGAATACTGTTGACATATCTGGTCTGGCGCTGCAGCTATTAATCTCGAGATTCTTGACAAAATCCAAAGAAGGATCTGCAATGTAATAGATCCTGCTTTGGCATCTTGACTTCAGTCACTTTCTCACCGACGTGGCGTGGCTTCCTTCTGACTTTTCTACAATTATGTTCATGGTAACTTTTCGGACGAGCTTTTTCCCTTGTATCCCCATTACATGAATTTAAGCGTGCTACCAGATTGGTATTCACTATTTTACTGTTGAAATAGTTGAATATAACCGCCACTTCTACTCCAACAGTTTCTTTTCTCGCACCTCTCTCACGTTTACTTGCTTCCCTGAAAACTACAATCTTCAAAAATTTAAATGCAACGTCAATCGCCATCTTCTGTTGTCTTGAATCTCGTTAATCTTTTATCCTTTTCTCAATCCCCCAATACCTTGTCTTACTGTCTGCAGAAGCGATACTTCTGAATTTTATTCACACATACACAATAGCGCCGACACGGTACTTCCTTGTCTGAACAATAGTTAAAATGGTGTCCCGTTTCCATTAGTTCTCGATTACGATAACAATTCAGAAAACGGATATGTAAAGAAACTTCGATGCTTGCTGCTAAGAGATTTATGGATGATTATTTTTCGCAAGTAACCCCAAAATTGCAATTATAATTCCATCGTTATTTTTTTGTCTTGATATAGACGTTTTCCTTGTCAGTATTTGTCCGCTGGGGATACGTGTGAAATCGATACTAGACTAATGTTTAGTCCCACTGGAGAGAGGATAGAGTTGATAGACTCCTGGAAATATTTTGTGTTTAAAATAAAAGAGAATAAGTCGAGGTTAAGGATTATGAAGAATAAAATCACTTAAATTAATAAAAGGAGTTATAAAGGTATATGGTATTTCTGAAATCTGATATATTTTAATGGGTCTATTGATAGTGCTTTATATTCGTCTGTGAATTAAAGAATCAGCAATTAGCAAGAAGACAATATTTCTCGATGAAAAAAGGAGTTTCTCCATCCAGAATTCTATATTACTAGGATTGGGGAGTTTCTCTCACTTACCCTGTCAGTATTTCTTTTACCGTCACTATTTCTTTTACCATTTTATTAAATGAATATAGTTAACTCAAAGATGCATTGAAAGCGCCATTATCTAAGAGTTCCCTACGATTAGTTAATATATTTGTCTATTCTTATTTAAAATAAAACTCTTTTTCTAATGACGCCGGTTTATAGGTGAAACATGGTAAAATAGAAATTGTCCAAATTAATATATTTCTTATTCTCCAAACTTCACTAGGTCTTTCCGGAAAACATGGATCCATTTTGAATCTCTTGAAAACTGGTTACGCAGCTTTTTGAACCATTTACTTGAATTTACGTAGTCAACATTAAGACGCAATTATTTGCCGTGTGAGTGTCGCTTATGTACCGTATATGTCGCTTGGATAAGTGTTTGGCCCCAAAAGAGATTAAAGTGCTATTATTTGAAGTAGTTTCCTTTTTTGTGAATATTTACTGAATGGAATCTTTCTGGACTGACCTTGCATATTCTTCAGAACATGACAGCTTACTAGTATTTGTCGGCAAAGTTTACAATCGGCAAAGAAGGAAATTCAAGCACAAAGACGCAAATTATTAGATTAAAAGATAATATTATTTGATAACTAAGAATTGATTCTATTACCTAATTTATCAGTCTTTCAAAGAGGTGCACAGAGACAGTGGTGTACTTTTGTTGTTCCTAAAAGTATTACAATTAAATGAGGACCAAACATTTATCATAAAAAGTTTGAGTTATGAATCAAAAAAAATAATTTTCTTCTAACTTACACACTCTGTGGTACAAGCCAGATGCCCAGCAGAAAGATGCCAAGCTTCCACATGTTTGTAGACAATCTGAAAGAATTGGAAAAGAAAAGCATAAAAGTCAAATACAGCCATTTTATTTATGCGCGAAAATACATTAAGTAAAAAGAAAAAGAAGACAATATCCTTGAAATTTTGACATGAAAGGAGTTTTTTATATTATTATTATTATTTCTTTTGATTTCTGTTGTATATACATTTCTTTCCGGGTCCTAACCAGAGACCTAAGGTCAGAAATGGCATCATGATATTTTCCACTGAGCATCTTTTGAGAAAAAAAAATAGAAAAACCCAAAACACATTTTATATAGGTATAAAAGTAAGATGTGAGCTGAACTAGTGAGTACAATTTTTTTGTATTTCTTTAAGGCTTGGGCTATCACAGTTCAATGAGTTTATCGGAACTTTTTCCAATCAAACCGAGGGCTCCAACTACAACTGGAATTGTTGATGTCCTTATGTGCCACATTATTGAGATTTCGATTTCAAGATCCTTATATTTTAATACTTATTTGAAGATCTTCAAACAAACATTATTATTATTATTATTAATATTATTATTCGGCTTGTTCTTTACTTTCTTAGTTTGTTAGCGTGTACGTTACGTCCTGTCAATACCTCATAAAAACTGAACTATTCCGTTTTGATAGCGAGGAAAGACGGAAAAGACATATCAGAGATGCTTTTTGGTTTTAGTGAGAAAAATAAATAAAGATAGAATGAAAGGGAAGAGAGAAGAGACGATAACACTTTCAGGTGTTTAACGTCTGCTTCAGTGGAATGGAAAATCCTGCCAGTTTCAAAACTTTCCATTTATACCGTCTTCTTTTAATAACGACCAGCATTCATATTTATGATTGTTGTTGCAATATTTTGTTAAAGTTGTTGAGTTCAAATATTTACCGATGCTATAGGGAAATTTCATCAAGTAGTTTACAGATGTGAAACTCGTCATGAGTTTTTTCAATCATTAACTTAAGAATTAAGGTTCATCAGAATATTAAAATAGGAAAACCGTGAAATTTTCTCCAGTATTTCTAATTATTATACACTGATCATTTTTGTAAAAGAAAAACAAAAAAACAAAAAAAAAAAAAAAACAAGACCTAAGACCCTATAAAATTGTTACAGGTCCTCTCTCTGTAACCGAGTTTGACGATAAGACCTGAACATTATTATTATTTCCTTTGATTTCTGTTGTATACACATTTCTTTCTGGGTTCCAACCAAGGACCTAGGGTCAGAAATGGCATCATGATATTTTCCACTGACCATTTTTCAGAAAAAAAAAACACTCCCATCTAGATCAGTTATATTTTACATAGATAAAGACCCTCGTAAGGTGTGGGCTGGACTTGTGAGTACAATGTTTTGTATTTCTTTAAAACTTGGCCTATCAGGAATCAGTTCAACGAGTCTATCGAAACCATTTCCAATAAATCCGAGGGCTCCAACTATAATTGGAATTATTGATGTCCTCATCTGCCTTATTTTGAGATTTTCATCTTATGTTCTTTGTATTTTGATATTTTTTGAAGATCTTCAAAGATACATTGCAGTCTGTAGGGACTGTCCTATCAATAAGAATTATTATTATTATGATTATTTCTGGTATGGTCATACTACCTACCAAATCAGCGGGAAGACCGAAGACATGTAGTGGTGTGTTATGGCTAAATTTCATGATTTGTTTTTCTAACTCCCATAACATTACCAGCATTACATGGACAAAGTTCTTCTTAGTGTGTGGGCTCTATTTATCAAGACAATGTTTTGTATTTCTCTTAAGCTGGGATTTCCAGGAATTTTTTTCAATGAATTGATGTGTTCCTTTTTTATCATTCTAAGCAAACCTACAATGTCTAGTACTATTCTTATTTTCAATTTATACACTTTTTTCTATTTCGATTTCCAGGTCTTCGATAGTTTCCCAAATTCCTTGGATGCTATGTTACAGTCCACTGAGCAAGGCATATCAATTAGTAGGTATGTTTTTTTCTTTTCAGTTTTTGACATTTAAGTCCGGCCTAATTGCTTCAATCTTGCTGTCTGTAAAGATTGCGTAATCCCATAGAATTGTGATGTCTTTTATTTCTGTAAACGATGCTGGGTGATGTTCATACCAGTGTTTATTAATATCTTATCCATAGTGTCTGCACATTGATTATTATTATTATTATTATTATTATTGTTATTATTATTATTATTATTTCCTTTGATTTCTGGTGTGTAAACATTTCTTTCCGGGTCCCGCCCAGAGATCTAAGGTTAGAAATGGCATCATGATATTTTCCACTGACCAATTAAAGAAACACACACACACACATATTTTACATGGATAAATCCCTTCGTAAGGTGTGGGCTGTATTCGTGAGAACAATTTTTTCTATTTCTTTAAGGCATAGGTTTCCAGGAACCCCTTCAATGAGTCTATTGGAATCTTTTCCAACCAATCCGAGGGCTACGACTACAACAGGGATTGTTGATGTTCCCATGAGCCACATTTTTGAGATTTCAGTATCAAGGTCGTTGTATTTTGATAGCTTTTTGAAGATCTTTAAATATTCATTGCAATTTGTAGGGACTGCCATATTAATAAGGAGGCATCCTTTTTTGTTTACGGTCTCTAATAACAATGTCCGGGCGGTTACCTTTGATTGTTCTGTCTGTGTGTATTGTGTAGTCCCATAAAATTGTAACAGCCCCTATCTCTGTAACCGGGTCTGGGTTATAATAATAATAATAATAATAATAATAATAATAATTATTATTATCTTCTTTCGCGCGGTTTTCAGTTCATCACATCGCACGACCTCAAACTTTTGTAGAATATTTACATTACCAATAATGCAGATATTTTGAAGCGTTGTGGTTCTATAATTTATTTCGATTTTCTCATTATTTGGTAAAAGATCGATGGCATATCATGATAATAATTGATATATCTTGGGCAATAGGGACCTGGATGTTCCACATTCTAGTAACTTCAACCCGGAAATCGGCGCATTTCTTTGTCAATTACTTTGATCTTGATATTGTCACCAGTACCTGGTACGCCAATGAGCAGACATTCTTTCGTTTCTTTGTCAATCGCGGTGATGCTTGAGTTGGTGGTCTCAAGGACGGGGGTCTGTTAGGATGTTGAAATCACACAAGATCTTGATTTGTATCTTCTCTATTCTAGCCAAATTCACGTCCATACTTCCTACATCGTCACCAGTGTATTATGTGAAGTCACTTTATCTTTCTGCACAAGCATTCCACATGCATTAATGTGGGTGACATTACCCAATTCCTTGCCACACAGCGTGCACGATTATTATGATTGTTGTTGCTGCTGTCATATTATTTACTAAACTGGCATTCTATGAGTAATCATTATTTTAATGGTGGTCAAAAAATTCAGAGTTGGTTATTAAATAGAGAATTTCCAAGCGTAGCTTAGATGTGGCACAAGGCCGAAAGTATGGGGCTTCCAGTGAGGATCGAACTCACTTTTCAGTAGTAACTGATCTAGCAAGACAAGCTTGCTAACCATTACGCCACATTAAGTATGCCTCAATTTTAACCCTTTCTTTGCACACCACACAAAATTTTCTTTAATATTTGTGAGACTAAAATCAAACAAGTACACAAATTTAAATAAATGGGAAGTGTTTTAATAAAAGACGGAAATGCTTCACTGAAATCCGAAGACGCATTGGAATAGCCAATGATGCATTGCAAATACTCAGCAGAGTATGAGAAAACAAAAGATTCGTTAGAAACAAAGAAAAGAGTACTGAATTGTTACGTAATATCTGTCCTCCTATGGCAGTGAATACTGAACAGTTTCCTCACAGATGAAGAAGAGACTTGAGACAGCAGAAATATTTCTACAGGAGGATGATGAAGATACCACAGACCGAATATTTGAGCATCGACGAAGTTTTCAATAATATTGGAAACAAAATGGAAACTTATACTTAACTCTAGGAAGAGACAGCTGAAATTTCTAGGTCACATAATGAGGTAAGAGGGATTGGAATTCTACTAACAGAACAAATTGAAGGCAAGAGAGACAGATGAAAACAATGCATTAACTACTGAGTAAGATGGAGTAAATGGATGGAGAAACAAATTTTAGGAGAGATAACAAAAAGATAAAATTTATTTAGAGCTACAAAGTGCAGGAATGTGTGGAGAGCCATGATCGCTAACGTCTTGAAGGGACTTGACACATAGAATAAGAATAAGAATCAAATTATTATGATTAGTCATATAGTTTTCTGAATGTCTCTGTCAAGTAACTACAAGGAGTTTCTGGTGTTAGTCATAATATTTGTATGAATTACAAGCACTTGACTTAAAGACTATCTGCAACGCAAAGATCCTAGTAATGTTTTTGTGAGTGTTGTCGTATAAGAGACTCTAGGTAGATATAAATTTGTTTTTTTTTTACAGCTTATCAACCCTTTTCAGGTTATTTAAAGCCATAACATATTTTGGGCTTGTAAGAATATTTGGAGATAATAATGATTTACAAATGAATGTCCTTCTATTTACCCCATAGCTGGGAGAGAAGAGGTAAATCCATACCTTCCCCGAGGGTATTTGCGCGTAAGTGAATATGACAAACCCGACTGGAATTGAAACTCGGTTCTCCGATTTTCAATTCCCGGCCGTTATCCATTACACAACCCACGCATCCAAACTTACAGCATCTGGTATTCCCAAGTGGTTGACCATCTAGGTACTGTCCAGGCTCAACGTTGCTTAACTTTTGTGATCGGATGAGAAACGGTAAGAATATACTCTAAAAACAAAAGGAATATACACTAAAACAAATGTAATCTTATTTTAACAAATATTCACGGACGCACATGTCGCCTCACCGAGGAATAGTGGTTAACACATTTACACTATCTTGTTGAGTATTAATATTAGTTGATATGTTTGATTCTCACTTGGTTCCACACACTTAAATTGCCATCAAAGATTTCTTATTGCTTCAACCCTCTAATAGTACAGTGGGGTGTTTGAATACTACACACAATGTTTGTCAGGTTTTAGTCCTAATATTTCTGTGAATTACAAGCAGTTTTATTTGTTTACCTATTTTTGTATATTTGTATTTTTTAGACTAAAATATTCACTTTTTTAATATTAACTTAAATTCATTTTTCAAATTAAAAACATATGTATTGTTTTCGCTTTTATGTATCCTATAAAATCACAATGTACACTCAAGACAATTATTTAACAAGAAAATTAAGAGCTGAATCATATACCGTACTTGCTGGCATCAAGAACGCAGTTTCCTTCCTGAAATAATTCCCGAAAATTCTGGCATAGATAGCCTCCTTCTGGGATTAGTACAGGCCCAAGATAACCCTATCCCTTCGTCCTAAAGGACGTACGGCAAATATTCAAGATTTATCAGGAAAGAAACTGAGTCCTTGACGCTGGCAAATATCTTTTAAATAGTGTGTTCGAGAAAACCACGGTACTAATGCTATGGCAATGCGCCACAGTATTAACAGAGGCTTAAATAGCATATAAGCCTGATGCTGGACTTACCGATAAGATAAAGAAGCTTTGGGTCACATATCATTGGACCCTGATATTTATAAAATATTTTTTTGTCATTTTATTTTTAACACTAAGTCATCGAAGTTATATATATTTTTATTCTTTATTGTTAACATTAATATAAAAAATAATAATTATAGTAATAGTGACAACAAATGTAAAATACTTTGACGACTATATATATATATATATATATATATATATATAAAGAAATATAGGTTTAACGTGTGCTATATTTATGCGATAAAGTGCTCAATATCAAGGATAGAGCGTATGTAAATATAAACGTGAACATGTTAGACACAATCGTCAGGACGCCTGATGATTGCGTCTAGCATGAGACAGCCTGTCGCCTCTGAGTGTTGAATTCAATTTTCATATATATATATATATATATATATATATATATATATATATATATATATATATATTCTTCACGTTTGACTAGAGACTGAGCGTTATACAATTAAATTTTGATGAAAATATCTGGTTAGATATGTTAGTATTAGGCAGGTCTATTTTTACTAGAGTGTTTCGTGAGGTTGGGGTATTAAGATTGAGTTATAGGTTGGGAAGAGGGAAAGACGTCTCGCGTGTTGCATGTTGTAGCAACAATTGGCGGATCACGTGGTCGAGTGTTGAAAGACGTGACTATGTTTGGAATATGATGTGATGAAAACGAAGAAAGAGAAAGAGAAAGAAAGAAAAAAGAGAGGGAAAGTTATAAAAATAAAATATTTTTTAATAAAATAAATGAAAAGAATAAAGTGAAGGAACAAAAATCTAGATAAAAATTTCAAAATCTATTGTTAATAAAAAAGGGTTTAATAAAATAAAAGAAATACTGACAGCAAAAAGCGGATACTTATATAGATGCATATGCGTACATATGTGCACAACTGTGTAAATATACACAAGCCATCACACAAACTTATACATCTTCATACACGTATAGATAAAAATACATGTATAAAATTAATATGTATCTTCACTAACATTGCCCTCTCCTTACATAAGTTTATACGTAAAGAAACCATAGTGGTTGGATTTAAGCCTGGGCGGTGTGATATGAAGGACAGGCTGTTGCCCACGTAGTACATCTCTCCCTTTTCACTTCACCGGTGAGACCAAAGGAACGACAGAGTCGCTATAATTTGGGACCGGTGCCGTCGCAGGAGCTGCCAGAACGGGTTGGCCTTAGAGTTTCCGTCTTCGGATTTTTCCCCGAGGTTTACTCTTGAGGCCTTTTCTGTGACTGGATATGGCTGCAAGGTAGCGGATGTTTGAAATAAGGGATTCCCTTCCCCTAGTCGTATTGCCATCCCAGGCTATCGAGCTCCACCTACCCGATGCCGGTTGTAGTTTAACGTCATGCCCAGGACCATAGTCATAGAACCATAGTGATAGAATTAAAGATGGTATAAAGAGGGTGACTGGAAAGTAGCCCTTTGTGGACAGGGCAATCGTTCTGTTGCTGTAGTGCGTCATGAGAGAAGTCATAGGTGGTAAAACATAAAATATAGGTAATAGCTGTTAAAATTTAGGGGAAAAAAACGAGGGATGGGAGTGACTTATCCGAAGAATAGTGTTGCTGATTATGGCTTTGCTGATTATGGCCGAACCAAGACGCTAAGAGCACGCCTCCCAACGTCGTCGATGCAATGACCAGGTTGGTTGAAGTGTACAGAGACCGGTTAATTGTTGTTGCTGTCCCTGAGGTTTTTTTGTCGTTAGTAAACCGTAAACGGAACACTCTTCCGGTTTCTCCCACATAATCTCCTTCTCGCATTAAGGCCAGAAAAGTATATATATATATATATATATATATATATATATATATATATATATATCAATTGAAATAAATCAATGAATTAGTTAAAAAGAAAATTTTGTAATTAATTTAATTTTGTAATCATTAATAAATAATAATTATGCATAATTATTTCAAATTTTTCACCTGAATTTTTTTGAAAGGGGATCGATTTTCATATAGCTTAGAGGCTCAGCAGGTGAAAGTTTGGCCTGTATAAATCTACTTCAAAAACCTTCGAATGTAAAAACATATATTTATGGTATTAATAGTATTGATCAAGCACATCTAAAACAAACTGATGCACCATGAAAAGAAGAAATTATGCAAACAAATATATACATGTAAAAAGAAAAGGAAATTTACATAAAGAGAGAAACTAAGTAATTATTGCTTTAGTTTAAAACCTTATATGGATATATAACTGGTATGTTTAATCTATATTATTGACCGCTATTAAAAAAAGGTTAAAATCATCGGTTTAAATTCATGATTATATTTTTAAGACTGAACTTTTTAAGACTAAATTTTCTTAGGTCGATTTTTTTATTTTTTTATTTTAGAATTATTATTTTAAATGAAATTTAACATAATGGTCTTTCATTAATTTCTTTTCTTTTAATTTCAATTTTTGTTATTGTCAGTATTTCTCTAAGGGTCTTCTGCTTGATTTCCATCACTTACTTTTTATTTCTAATATATTTCCATAATTGTTCAAATTGAATTTTCTAAGACCGACATTTCTTTGCTCTGATTTAACGCCGCTCTTCCGAGACCTAAAACTGTTTCGAATAAGTAAGACCCATTACTTATGTGTTTGCATATATATGAACGTCTGTTCATTCTCTTTCTTTCTCTCTTTTTTTAATGCCATGCTTTTCTTTCCTTTGCTATATATACGGATTCATTTCTCAAGAATTTGGCAAGTGCTTATTAGATTTGCTAGTGAGAGAATATATATATATATATATATATATATATATATATATATATATATATATGTGTGTGTGTGTGTTTAATTTTGTTTAATATAAATATATATGTATATCAACTAAGAGAGAGTATAAATTATATAAGCTCACAAAAACATATATATATATATATATGTGTGTTTGTATGCACTTCTTTTCATTGATAAAACACGTGAAACGCTGATAAAGACTGTATCTGTTTCTTATAATTGTTGCAAATTGGTTAAAATTATTGCATGAAGAGAAATCAACTGCAGCAAAGGAGAAATACAAAAACGGACAAAATACCCAAACAAAAATAATAAAAAACAAAAGACGCACGCTTTGATAGAACGAATGTAATTATTCAATATGGCTGCTTGACTATTGACTGGAAGGTAGCCCGTTTTTCTGAGGTTTCACTTTGACTGTTTCTTTCCAGCTTTTAACAATATTTATATTTTCCCAGCATCTCAGAAAATTACAGTGTGTAAAGAAAAGAAAAGAATGCAATTAATCAATCCAAATGGAATCCTGTAAACATTTACAAGCGACTGACTTCAACAAATCATACAGACTTAAAAAATGCAAGGAAAATAACTAAAAAAGTATTAAGAGATGTTGAATTTTGCATAGAAACTCAAAGAGATTGATATCTTTCTGTGAAAGTTGGTATATGCAAAAATATAATTATATACAGATATAATAAAAGACACGCTAATGTCAATCATACACACAGTAATTTTAGTCCAGCAAAATGTTAAGTATTAAATATAGTGACAGCAAATAATAACAGTTATGGATATGGCTACGCAAAAATACCTGAAGAGAGATACGGAATACCCAATACTCGCAGGCCAGAGCAAGTGCATACATCAAAACGCAGAAAAGCAACAGATGGTATCATTGCGAAGAAAAACATGAAATAGTCGAAATAGTGAAGCATTTAAAAGTGAATGTCGTAACCTAAGATGGAAAGAATACAAAAGAAGGAATGTCAGGGGTACAACAATTAGACACTAGGAAGTGTGCAAATGAATTGGACTCAACCATATATATATATAGGGAGGCACGGTGGAGCAGTGGATAGCGGCTTGGATTGAGGAATCGCAGAGCCGAGTTCGAATTCCAGTTACATTCACTTACGTGCTAATACCCTTGGGAAAGGTATGTATCCTCTTCATCTCCCTCCAGCTATGGGTAAAATAGCAGGACAGACTGGGTTCTATAGCCTTGGATGGCAACTGGTCTAGGAGAAGGACAACTCTGAATTCAAAACTTGCGGATGGTCGTTTGGGAACCTTGTGGCATGCATTCGGTGCACCAGGTTTCTGTATTCGTCCCTCCAAAAAGTGTGGCTGGTCCTGCACGAGGCCTTCACCACTATAAACAAATCTCATGTGCCGGTGTCGGGATGTCGGTTTCCTGGAGACTTAT
Source organism: Acanthosepion pharaonis (assembly GCA_903632075.3). NCBI lineage: Eukaryota > Metazoa > Mollusca > Cephalopoda > Sepiida > Sepiidae > Acanthosepion > Acanthosepion pharaonis. The sequence continues at coordinate 884,302 of CAHIKZ030004333.1, read as the reverse complement.
CGGCCTGACCCTCATACGTCGAACGCGACGGGAGAGTCGATTATATATATATATATATATATATATATATATATATATATATGGTTTCAGCACAAAATAACTTCAGATTTCGACACCTTGGTCACACTATCCAAGCAAAAAAAAACAAAAACAAAACTTGATTTAATAATTTTTACAAAACAAACTCCAACATAGGATAGTGAGAAATGCAAGGACCTCCCAGGTGAGCTGAGAAAGTTACAGAATATGAAGGTTAGAAACATGCCTATGTTGCGATTGGAACTATACCAAAAACATTTGAATCGAGATGAGTTGAAAATCCGAGGAAAGAATTTATGACCAGCAAAAACACTGAAAAAAGGTGTTGGAGATCTCAAGGGACTTGCTCTCACTCAATCTTCAGCAATGTCCACCAGACAATAACAATGACAATATTATAATTTGAGATTTGGGATTGAAACTAACTTAATTCATGCTAGAAGACCGGGTATTTTAAACAAAGAAAAGAGGAGCTGCCACGTTGTAGATGTAGCTGTGAAAACGGACTTCAGGTTGACAACGATAGAAAGGAAAACACTGAAAAATCAGGAACTCATCCGAAGAATTAGAAAACTATAGAATATAATGGTTATATTCATTTCTGGAATAACGCAGTAAGAACTGCACCAAAATATCAGAATTAAGATTAGATGAATCAGAGACTCGAGAATAATCCAGTTCACGGCGTAGGAGATTTTAAGAGATTTCTGCCACTGAATCTCCAGTGACGACGACAAGATATCTGATAGGATAATGCAAATGTTTTAAATGACAGTAACATACATATGCCAATGTCAGTTACATTGTAACACAGGAAAAAAAAGGTTTGTTTTATATAATGAAAGCCCGCTTGTAAGTTATGAACGTCTCATGCGAATGCTGAATTATAGATTACCAGAATTGATAAAAGTTAATATTTTCCACAGTGGAAAAGATATATTCTAACATTAAAATACTATCATATGACATAACACATGCATATTGCTACAAATACTTTGATTAGTCTTTATAATTGTACTAATAATCAAGGTGGTTTTCGAGCCTAGATCTGTTGGAGAAGAAAGAAAGAAACTACACAATAAATAATTAAATCGTCCACCAGAAAATATATATCAAGAATCAATTAGAAATAACAGAAATATGTTAGGAATTTCTCCGTCAGATAGCTACTGAATATTGATGAATAAAAGAACGAATTCAATAAGGTAAAAAAAAAAAATAAATAAATAAAAAGGAAATACCAAGAAAACACGTCCATCTATGAGGAATATGGACTGGAAAAAAGTATAAACAAAATAACTGAGCCATTTACTATATTTAGGTGTTGAAAAGTGTGAGGCTCGCAGTTTAATTGCAACAAAGATACAAAAGCTAGCTGGCAGATGAAAGTACAGAAAAAAGTTTAAAATTTACAGAATGAAAAGAAATTATTAAAAATGAGGACAACAATAGAACGATTCAACAATGTGCTGATCGAAAAATATACAAAAAAATAACCCAGCAGATATAATTTGATAAAAATATCAAGAGATCTTAGTTTAGAAAGCTAGACTTAAGAGAGGATCAAAAGTATATATATATATATATATATATATATATATATATATAAGAGTGGACAAAGCAAATTCTGTAGATGGGTAAATGAAAAAAAATGAGAGATGACCAGAACTGATCGAGAGAAAACTTTTTGGGGAGAAGGTAACCGAAGTACATGTAAAAGCAAAACAAAAAAATATATAATTATTTATTTAAAAATATGATTTCACCGCTACATAAGAGTTCTCATGTTTCAAAACAAGAGCCGAAAACTTCAATATAATTATTTGAATTTATGGAACAGAGCTTGGTACTTTAATTCAATTTAATTCAAATAATTATATTGAAGTTTTCGGCTCTTGTTTTGAAACATGGGAACTCTTATGTAGCGATGGAATCATATTTTTAAATAAATAATTATATTTATGCTCTACTTTTGTATCGAGCACTATTTTTTAAAAATAATAACAAAAATACTAAAGAACTTTGGATTATTTACCTAACGAGTTCTTTCTTATTTTCTATATATTTTTACACACACACACACACACACACACACACACACACACACACACACACACACACACACACACATATATATATATATATAATTTTATTTAATGCCATTTTGCAATTCTATCAATTTCCGGCCAGCTCCCTTATAGTGGAGCGCTTATTTTGAAAAAAAAACTCCATAGCTACAACGGATAAATTTAAAATTTTAAAATAATTATAACAGCGAGATACACGCGAGTTTTTTGTTTTTTTTTTTAAAATGCATATTTTATCACAATTACAATAAGTTTGTTTTTGTAATTCACTACGAGGATGATCTTGGAGGATATCGAAGGTACTTGGGTTGGCAGAAATTACGGCGCCTTCCTTGACGAAATACACACGATATGGCTATATTATTCAGTGAAACATGTTTGAATGGAGATACGCTGTCTAAATACACACACACACACACACACACACACACACACACACACACACACACACACACACATATATATATATATATATATATATATATATATATATATATGTATGTGTGTATATTATGAAGAAATCCAAGTAAAATCTAAAATTAAAGGCCCAATGTTGCAAAAGGTAATGTGTTTATTGGCTATTTTCAAAAGGCCCACATCATCAATGAAGCGTACGATGTCAAACAGCCGAGGGATTTATGAATGGCTATCAAGGCTAATGTCTATGGGTTTTGCTTCACGAAATACACGGCAATGTAAAAAGACTAAACCATCAACTCTGTTAATTTTCATTCTAGCCATGATTGTATCTTGCGAAATAGTTTTCTCGGATCAGTGGTTAAAATTGGCTTCAAAGGAATTAATCCTATACGTATGCTGGCTGTAAAGTTCATAAGCTATGAAGGAGTTATACTTGAGCTGTGAAATCTTGCATGCATTAATTAAAACTCTTCTTATTAATAGGTGCATTGTTTCTTTCCAGATAAGATGATATCTGTCAGCTTAAAGAAGCGACTTACCTTGAAAAATGAACAAAATTTGGCATCGTGCTGTTATCAATTAAATACAGAAAAAACGGTTTAGTCCTCAGGGATATTCATGCTGACGTGATTGCTACATTAGGGGATGACGTTTCAGCTTTATCAACAGTGCAAAAGTGGGCAACTGAATTTAGGAGGGAAAGGGAGAGTCTTGAAGATGACGCACGGTCTGGACGTTCTTGAACTGCCACGAGGAAAACATTGATCGTTTTCACCACGATGATGATGGATGAAAGGCGGTTGACTATAAATCAAATAGTCAATACTATTAGCATATTACGTGAGAGAGTTGGGAATATTCTGCACAATGAACTTTGCATGAGAAATGTTTCTGCTCGGTTTGACACTGGATCAAAAGCACATCAGGCTTATCACATCACGAGAAAATTTGTTATCAGCTGGTTTTCTTGGACGTTTTTTCACCCAGGATCAATGCTGGGTTCATAACTCTGAACCAGAGACACAGAGAAAATCCATGTAGTAGAAACACCCCCTCCTAACATGCTCCGAAGAAGACCAAGATCGTTTAATCTGCGGAGAAGGTGATGACCTCAGTTTTTTGAGATGCGAAAGGCATTGTGTTTATTGACTATCTTCAAAAGAGCCACATCCTCAATGGAACATACTATGTCAAACTGCCGAGGCATTTACGAAAGCGTTATTAAGACCAAACTTGCAGGAAAACTGGCGAACGAGCTTTTGTTTCATGAGAACAATGCTCCAGCACACAAATCCTTCGTTTCATTGTCTGCTGTGTGTGATTGTGGCTCCCATCAAACTATCATTTGTTCCCCATGAAAAAACACTTGACTGGGAACCAGTATTCTAGTGATGATGACGTCATAAGCTGTGGATGATTTTTTGGTCAATCGGATGAAAGTTTCTTCACAATGGGATGCAAGTACTGCAACATCAATAGGAGTGTGTTGACGAAAAAGAGGTCTATGCTGGCAAATAAATCTCCTTTGATCACATTATATGAGCGTATCTTGGTCAGCCTATGAACTTTTCAGCCGACCCTCGTAACTTTTAAAGAAGATGATCCTTCACTAGACCTTACACCCTGGCGCTACATAATCATAAACGAAGAGCTTTACGAAATAGCAAAAAAATTTCACTTGAACATTTCAGTAGTATCAACAACAAAAACTGGGTAGCACATATAACTAGATTGGACAATAATAATATAATCAAGATATCGACTTTCCAAACCAACAAAAACAAAGAGATTGAAAGTAAGCTCCTAAAAGTATTAGAAAGAGCTATAACATTTAGTAGATTTGAGAAGTTTACTTGCCCCCACCCCCCCAAAAAAACTGTTTTAATAAGGCATGTCCAATGTTTTCTTTATGAAGACGGCAATTTTTACCATTATATCTTTACCAAGTCCCAAGAAGCATTTAACAAAATAAAATATATGGATGAGTAAAAGCTTTTGTCAGAAACTAAAATGAACTGAATACCTGAATAAAAACAATGCGGACATTCATTATGGCAGTGAAATAGAGTTAAAAGCAAGTGAAAATCTGGACAAATATCTGCTTCTTGTTAATGTTTGTCCATCATTTGTGGCGCACTTGGAAGAGTCCAGAAAAGGATTGCAAAGAATTTTAGAGGAATTGGAAATTTGACTAAGAATAATGAAACTCGTACTGAAGAATTACTGTCACTTAATTTACAATGAAAGTCACCAGGTATTAATAGTGTGTAAGCTCAATGAGGACAAATATTAATAAACATTATCGATATATATTAATAAACTGAAATTCAAATAGATTGTTTAATTCACACTCAAAGACTCGCACACCAAAAGAAAACAGTTCTTGAGATATTCGTTGCACTGTTCCAGTAAATTATAGTGTGGAATAGAGGAATAGAAAATAATTAAATAAAGAGATAGAGAAATTATACATAAGCGAAAATAAAAAGAAGATAATTCCGTTATGAAACGAAGGAAAGGATGAAAGATAAAAATAAAATGGATGGTAAAGAGAAAGAAGAAAATATAGAAGTAGAAAAGAAAAGAATAAAAATGAAAGAAAGAAAAAGAAGAAAAATATAGAAGTCGAAAATGAAAGAAGAAAGAAAGAAAATAAGAAAGCCAAAAGAAAGAAAGAGAAAGAGTAATTACACATAAGCGAAAATAAAAAAGAAAGTTTTGGAAAATCGAAGGAAAGAAAGAATGTACAGAAGAAGAAAGAGAGAAAGATACGAAGAAAAAAAAAAGGAAAGGAAGAAAAAGAAATGTGGAATAAAAAGAAAGAGAGAAAGAAAGAAACGAAAACGGGCATTATAAAGAGAAAAGAAAAAAAGAAAGTAAATAGAGACAGAAGTTAGGTGAGATGGAAACGAAAGTAGAGAGAAAGATAAAATTGAGAGAAAAGATAGAAAGAAAGTAAAAACATGAAATTCAGTTCTTTGAAATTTATTCTCCATTCCTTTCGCCTTTTCAACTTTAAATTCGTTCACCAATCATGTTGTTATTGGCCCGCTTTATAAACCTGTGAAGCCACAAAGCCACTAGTACTGCAAAGTAAGCATAATGATTTTACATCAGGAACGTTGGCCACTTGTTTGCTTTGGACAAATATCAATCTTCGGAGCAAACAGTTACGCCTATATAAATATATTCTATCTACAGTTTAATAACGGTCCTTCCATTTAGTCTATATTTTACAAGTACAAAAATGTATTTATTTTCTTGGTAGGTTAAGTACTCTTATTTTACTTTACAATAAAAAGATGATACTTTTGGACTTTTTAAGTCTTGAACCACTGCTTCAAGAAACAGACTCCCAAGAAGATACTTACCCGGTCATTACAATTTTAACTTCTTTAAATTTAGGGTCCACCTATATCTTTCCGACATATCTTCTTAAACTGCATTTATTGGATAGTTTGTTGGTCTTGTATTGGGTAAACAATTATTTAAAAATAGTTAAACCCTAGCAAAAATGATGTTATAATTATAGAGGAGTTTTTAATTTAATTTAATTTAATTTGCTTCTCTGCGAATAAATAAAACACAAATACATATGGCAAAAGCATTTAGGTTAGGAGCTGAATCTTCTGGCTTCATACAATTTAACTGGATCAAATTATTTCAATTAATGAGATGTTTTTCCTGATCAAGTAGAGGAAAAAGTAAGAGTAATTTTATTTCTAAAACAATTAACATCACAAATATGCAAATGTTTCTCTATCTAATGGAGAATGCTTGCAGTGAAAGAAATCACGGTTTCAATTCTACTTTTGAGGGATGCCTGGTTTCGGGTTTTCCAAACCTGCGGCAACACTTTCCTTGTTGAACTTAAGAAGGAGAGTTGGTTGATATCGGGGACTGGGAAATATTTGTCCTTGCCCCATATGTATGCGTATCAATGCTCCACATTAAACCGACCTTGTGTTAAATCCTACCTATTGCAGGGAAGTGAGTAAGTAACAATATTACTCCTGTAAGCTGTGTGCAAGTATAAAGTAAATGGGAAGTTATAAAAGGCAAACATGCCGAAAGACCACAGATGAGAAAGGATATAAAACTGTAAGCAATTGGCATTGGAAATAGAAAATGTACAACAAAGCAAATGCGTGGACACAGGAATTAATGTTTGTGAGAGAACGCTAAGAAATTGACTTAAATGGGATTTGCATACACAAGAACCAAAAGGAAACCATTTTTAACTACTAAACGGAATAAAAGAAGGCTATAGTGGGCAATAGTAAAACAATCACGGAGAGTGACTAGTTGGAGGTAAATGATATTCAGTGGTAACTCATGAACTGGTTAAAGCGATTATACTGAGGCTATTGTCTGATAGCGTTCCAATGAAGCAAATATAGATGACTATCTGAGTAAAGCATAAAATGTAGCAATTTATGTTACAGACCATCTAAAAGACGAGAGGGTACAGTAATGTTTACCTAAACATTCAATGTAGACATCTATATTGAAATTCTACAGACTTTTTGAAATTCATCGTTTGAAAATACATTTGGTGAACTTATAGTCATTTTTAAGGTAAAACCCGTTTTTAACACAGAGCAAAGAATGTTAAAGCTTTTTGTAATAAAAAGGCATATTATTTACATTATTCGGACTATTGTCCTCATCTTTGTCGCCATATTTATCACAACCAACGCCTTTATCCACTGTGCCATGTGTCCGTGGCACAGTGGATAAAGGCGTTGGTTAGTGACAGGACACAAAGAGTCTGAGTTCAATACCCGGTTAAGGCAGTGGAAAACTTTTAGAGGGAAATTAACAGGAAATAACTGATAACTGACATCCATCAAACATGGCACGTGGAACGAGAACAGTCTACCCCAGTGAGCGAAATAAAGGGTTCAGTTCGACATTCCAAGCACCTGAAGAAGGCCGAAACGTTGTGATAAATATGGCGACAAAGATGAAGACAATAGTCCAATAATGTACATAATACCTAATCTCATAAATATAGACAGAATAAAAAGGCATGTCTCGTAAATTATATGGACAGTAAAGTCTCCGGGAAATTTATGGAAGAATATTTTCAAAATGGTTTTTAAAAGACTCCATTTTGTAAAGCTGATTTATCAACCGCTATTTGAGAAAGTTGAGAACAGCTTGAATGAACATAGTTTTTCATTAGTGAAATCGATTCCTAAAATCATTAACGGTATCTTAATAAACCCGAATAAGGGCGGGCAACAAATAACCAACTGAGAATTTACTGATGATGTCTTTCATCAATATTGAGTAATATCGTAATTTCTTCCTCTATTTGTTCTCATTATTTAAACTAATTGTAATTAATTTGTGTGTTAATTCAGTCAGTTATGTTCCATGCGTGATACACGCTTAGGTGATCATGTATCTTTCGGTACATGACTCATGGGGCAGATTTTTCCCGAAGAAGGTTGCAATTTCTTTCTGCGATAGACCAGTTGCCATCCAATGCTATAGAACCCAGTCTGTTCTGCTATTTACCTATAGCTGGGGGGAGAAGAAGCGAATTCATACCTTTTCCAAGGGTATTTATTAGCACGTAAGTGAATAGACTCGACTCGAATTCGACTCTCCGATGCCTCAATTTAAGCCGATATCCATTATTTAATTTGTTAATTATTTAAACTAATTGCAGTTAATTTATTTGAGACATATTTTTCCAAAGCTATAATATGGATGACTATCTACAAAGTATGGTGATTTCATAATTTTTGCAAGAGTTGCATAACTAAATAATTAGTATTAATACCATTGGATATTGTCATTTTCCAGAATTTCTGATACAATCTACTGAAATATTGCCTTTAGTTTTATTTTATATGTAAAGAATTTGTACAGAAATCTTACCTAATTTATTTTATTTAGAACTTTTGCAAAAGATTTACTGACATATTTGTAATGCCTTGTGGCATTTAGAGCTTTCCCGAACAAAAGTTGCACCCAATTAAGTTTACTTGAAAATAAAAATAAATTAATTTGAATAATAATTTGAAGCTATTGGAAACAACTTTTCAGCAAAGTCAGCTTTAACTAAATGGTAAACTTTGAATAGAATTCTTTCTGAAGAAAGTTTATAGACATTTACTTAACTTGGAGATAGCTCGACACAAATCTTTTTCTAAATACTATTGTTCCCCTAATACAAGTTCCAAGAGCCACTCAAAGTAGAGTGTTACTGAATAAGATTTTTATAAGAGGTTCATGTAAGATAGATAACGGTTGATTCCAGAGGTTATGATTGTAGGGATTAGGGAAGCACCCTCTCGGGAGTCTATTCCACGGAGTAAACTATCTGGGAAAGTTATCTGTGTGGAAGTTATCAATGGAATACGAAGGGGATGATACTGACTCGATTCGTGTAAGTGACATGGCGGGTCTTAGCTGGGAAGGTCTGAACTGGTGGAATTAAGCAAGGTAGCTCGTCTGAAAATGCGCCACAAAATAGTGGCGATTGATTGAGCGATTTGTTATTTACGGCTTATCAACCCTTCGTGAGTTATTTAAAGCTGAAATATATTTTTGATAGTAAAAAAAAATTCTTGTTTTTTGAATTCTACATTAACAATGTTTTTTTTAGAATAAAATAGGATTTCCCCTGATACAAGTGGTACCATTTAACCCATAGCTGGGGAAGGATGTGGGGTCCTACCTTAAACTAGGGTATTTACGCGTAAGTGATCATAAGGAACCCGACTGGAATTCGAAATCTGCACTCCGATTGTTACATCCCGAACTACACTCTATTACACCACTTGTACATCGGCGATAGCGAGAAGCTAACAACGTTTCATCTGTAGGATAAAGGTTGTACGGTAGTAAGTAATTAATCTCAAGGCCGCATTAACGCTTTTAAACTCTTTTAAACTGGATTGGGCATCTCCAGCTCAGGTTACTCCATTCTTAGTCTGATCCAACTCTTGTCAAGATAATGCATGGCACAAAGTGTCAGGTACGTTCTGGAGCAGTGCAAAGATACGACCATTTTTCCATCATCTTTACCGGTGGATCTCTATCTATAAAAGGCAGGATGTGTGTGTGTGTGTGTAACGAATGCACGGCCGCAATTTTCGACGGATTTGCACCAAAATTTACATGCACATGCACCAAGTTAGCGGAAAGGCCAAGACCGACTTTGCATTTCCCAACTCCCATCGTTAGTGGAAATAATCGATTTTTTCATGCTTCTACGGCAGTTTTCATGTAGTTTGCGGCCATTTTCTACTGGTCAGAGTGAGAGCCTATAGCTGGCTGCCACGAATAGGCAGGAAGATTCTATTGGCCAGCGTGAGAGCCAACAGCTGACTGACACGAATATTAACTAGCATGCTAGCATGCAAAAAAAAAAAAAAAAAAAAAAAAAAAAAATCGATAGCTGCATTCGTCACAAGTGGGAAGAATTTAAATCTGCATGGCACTTTACTCCAATTGGCTCATTCGCTTGCTTAAACTCAACGTCGATTCTGATTCCGCAGAACTGGCTTGGGTGTGAAAAAAGTATTTGTTGTTAACATTTTTTTCATTCGGTTTTTCCAGTTACAAGTCCTTTTTAAAGCTGATCGTTTTGTGTTCATTTTGTTTAGTTCTTTTTTTTTTTTCGTAACAGATTTAATGTTTAGTATAGAGCTTAGAAAAATTGGCAGTGTGAGATAGGCAAGAAGTAAGGCATGTAGCACCATCAGCACGGCAAAGGGCACTCCTTTAAAGGCAAGAAAGGGCAAAAATATTTTAAGTCAAGTGATAGCGATTGCTGTATGAATCGTACGATTTTTGAATCAAGCACGGGCAACGCCGGGCCATGCTGCTAGTTGTATATATGAGTTCCATTTGAGGTCTGGGGTGATCTTGATTCCCAATCGACGTTCCAGGCAAAGAAACTCATTGAGCGTACCACCATTCTTCCTGATTCTAGAAAACTCAGTGCTTGCTCTCTGACGATGAAACGCTGCTAGTTTGGTTTTAGGATGTTACAAGTCAGTCTCCCATTGAGCTGTGTGAGCTAGGTTAGAGGATCGATCAACTGCTAGGCTCTAGTCATCTAGATTTTCGGAAGTGCACTTATGAACCGTTCGATCATTTTTGGAGTTGCGTCCATAAACCAAGGCGTCGGGTATAAAATGTGGGTTGATACCGTGGTATAAAACTAACATGGAAAGCGCAAAGTACAACGATTGTATTACGTCAATCCTTCAAGTGGATTAGGCTCATCCGATTAGAAAATCAACATTCGGATATCTTGTGCGGTTTCTGGCAAGTGTTGGAATTGGGAATTCATTCAGCCACGCCTCTGCTTCAAATCAAAAAAAATATTTACAGAAGCCCTTACGAAACAAAACGTTATTAAAAATATGTACTTTTCAACTAGAATACAATGAACAAGAAACCGCGTTAAAGAATTCAATTCGTAAAATGCATGGCCTAAGAGGATTCTGTAGATCTGTAACTCAATGATGGAAAAATATATAACAGATATTTATTTTTTGAAAATAATCTCTTTCCTGTCAATGCGTTTAATTCAGTGGTGCATATTAACCGTATATATATTGAAATTTTCAGCTAATAATTACGTGTCAGACTACGTACTTACTAATGTATCTAGCATCACTTGGAGAAATGCTATGAACGATAATTCATCGACATTTGTTACGTAATGCGAAGGCCACGGCCAGAATGGACAGTGATTGGCCGGGGTGCCGCGTAGGCGTGATTTTCTAACAGGGATGGCTTGCCTTTGTCTGGGTTTTGGATATAAGTCCAAAACAGCCCGAATTCAACAGAGGACCGCAATAAGTTCCTACACTTAGGTTTCAGGCTATGACCACACACGGAAGAACACTAATCAAACGAGCGACATGTGTTCTCGTAACCTGATTCCTCTCGCCGCCTCTTAAAATCCAAAGTGCCACGTCTGACTCTGTCTCTTCTAATAAAAACGAATAAAAAAAAGAAATCGTTCTTTTCGTTAACACCATTTTATATAGTAGCGTGGAGACCCAGAGACAACACGGAACGCAACGCAATCTACATGGAACAATTTGATTCAAAATGTTTTTGGAAGAGGAAGCGTTTGCAGATTGAATTGTAATCTTGTTAAATGGGAAACAGATGGATATTTTCGTGTGAAGAAAAGAAAAGAGAAATTTGTTTATGATTTGTTGTTTGAACATTATATTGTTGGCATTCGTTTTCTTTTTGAAATTCTCTTCGGCAGTCGTCAATATATTTTGTACGCACATCACATAATAATTCCCGAAAGAAAACTTAGAAGACGCTTAGAATTAGTTTAAATGCCAACAGTTTGGGGAATTGTCTAAAATGATCGTCGTTTAGCTCTGGCGCGATCTGATTCTTTTTTGCCTTGATACTTTGGGAAAAATACAGACTTTTACAAAGAAACCTCCATTTTTCGATCGTGTTTACCTGCTTTCCTATCTGCTAATATTATTAGAATGCCTACCATATAGCGATTGGTAGGGTATAAATTACTTTTTTTTTATAGTTAGCGCTTATCTTCTTGACCTCTTTCCAAGTTGGCATCGTCCTACGAATACATATGAGCAAATATAGTAAATGGATGCCTAATATTTCTATCGGTAATCTTTATCGGCATATTCTGTAAACATCTAGGTGCAATTTTTGCAGAGATTCTAACCGCGAAAATTTGATTCTCGGTTGTCAGCAAGGATTGTTCATAAAAAGATGTTTGGGTTGACACATAGTAACTTTAAACGAGAAAACAAGTTTGACTGACAGAGAAAGTAAGAGTGTGTGTGTGTGTGTGTGTGTGTGTGTGAGAGAGAGAGAGAGAGAGTAAAAGTGAGAGAAAGGATGAGAGAGAGAATGAAAAAGAGAGAGGAGATTTTTCTCACGTCATCTGTGGCATAGGAACAAAGCCTTATCACACTAATGATGCTTTTGGGGTTTTCGTAGCAAGTAGGTTTTTTTTTTCAGGGTGGAGATATCAGCCATACATGCCTAGTTTAGCTTTCGTTTTTTTTTCTTCTTCACGGGGGTAGATTTGCATGACCAACGGCCAACCGAGTTTGAATTCAGAGTTATCCTAATTCTAGAATGGTTACCTAAGGACTAGAGAAACTAATTTGCTCTGGAGGAGAAGAAAGGATTCATAAATTTCCCAAAGGGGTTTGTGCAAAAGTGAACGCAACGAACTCGATCAGAATTCGAACTCGGCATGCCGATTCCAGCTTTGGCGCCGAGTGCCACTCAAATAAACTGAGACGTCCATATCAACATCATATCACATTTCAATTATTATTATTATTATTATTTCTGCTATTGCTCACCCAATACAGTTTGTTTCATGCTTGAATACATTCTTCATGACCTGAATATTGTGTTGGAGTATGAAACAAAGAAGAATCAGATCATTCTGAAAATAGAGCACTTTTAATTATGTTCATTTACAAGACAGAAGAAGTTGTTACGCAGGACTGTGTGAATTTTGGGGTCAATGAAGTTTTCGAGTTCTTTGAAATACTCCGCATAAATTTCTACACCAAAAACAAACAAGTTCAAAAATTTTAATGCCTACTAGAGACAGAAAATGTGACACTGACATTTGAAGGCAGAGTGGAATAACGAAAATTGTCTTCCAGAAATTAAGAAGCTAAAAAGCTTTCTTAGAAACAAACAAAAGAGTACTGGACAGTTATATAACTGTTATGTAATATCGGTCCTCCTACATGGCTCCAGTAAGATCACAGAAGTTAAGCAACGTTATGCCTGTCAGTTACTAGATGGCTGACTACTTGGAAATACCAGGTGCAATAAGCTTGGATGTGCGGGTGGTGTAATGGAGTTCTAATTCCTGTTGGGTTCGTTATATTAAATTATGTGCAAATACCCTTGGGGAAGGTATGGATCCACCTTTTCTCCCCTAGCTATAGGATAAATAGAAGGAAATGCATCTGTAAATCATTATTATCTCTAAAATATTCTTACAAGCGCAAAATATGTTCTGGCTTTAAATAACCTGAAAAGGGTTGATAAGCTGTAAAAAAACAAATTTATATCTATTTAGAGTCTCTAATACGACAACACTCACAAAAACATTACTATGATCTTTGCGTTTCAGATAGTTTATAAGTCAAGAAGAGGGATCATCATTTCAACTTAGATCTAAAGAGATTAATTAGAAAAGATCCAACTCAAGTTATAAGACGTTTGGCTGGTGAGAGAGAAGTTTCTGCTATGACAGTCTAAAGAGCAGTGAAAAAAGACTTGAAAATGAAATCGTACGTGAAACCTGTGAGACACCTTGTTACTCCAGGACAGAGAGTTAGAAGGTTAGAGAGGGCGAATATCATCTTGAATAAGTTGTAAAGTAACCCTGGAATAATATATATGTATTTGAACATTATTTCAATCCTTCATGAACTTCCCTTTCATAGCTATGCTTAATTAATGATGAACATGTCATTTTCATTTATGATCGATTTCATCACGATTTCAGCTTGGAGAGTAATTATACAGTCTTATGGCTCAAAACAGAGTCCAATAGTATTATAAAGACCTTGGAGAATTCCAGTAAGATATCTTTAATCATACAATGGTTCAAGCTTAATATAACAAATGGACACTTTTGCTTTAACACGATTGAACAATTTTGCTGTTACACCCGTTATATACCCACACTTATTACTTGACTTTTCTTGAAAACGTGTGAGGGTTTCATTAATATATTGTCACCTAAGGGCTTCATAGTGAACAATCTTCACCGGTGTGGATCCCTTCCATCAGTTCATGGGATATTTTTCCACACAATTTTTACGCCTTAAAATGCATAAAGATTTAAAGGCCCACAATGTCCAAGGATCATTTTAGTGCTCTTTAAGAAATACTGGTTCACTAAAATCGACTATTCTCCGTTGGCAGATATCTTCATTTGGCAGTGATTTAAACCTAAACCAGAAAGTGGGTACATATTCCTTCGATTCTCTTGAGATAAATCCCAAATTATATTTGATTTCACTCTTTTCTCAATAATATCCGAAGAAGAATCTTACTGGTGCGGAATGTTATTTTTTTTCAAATGAAACCTTGAACGGTAACATTCCAGATTCGATTTTTGATTTAATTAAAATTACTAGACCATTTCCACTACTCGTTTATCTTATTTGCCAGTTGATTATCGACTGGATGCTCAAGAGGTTAATATTTTTGAGTACGTTTTCTTGGGATTCATGAATGTAATAGGAACGTTTTAATTTTGATTTCACTCGACTAAGACCAAGGATTTTATTAATATCGATTCATTATCGCATTAGGTAGATTCGTTCACGCCTTATATCGATCGTTTATCCCCAAAGAATCACAATTTTTCTTTGGGTTTTACATTGAAAACAGACGACAACTATATTCCTAAATCTTACGAAATATCAGACGATAGCAATATTCCTAAGCCATACGAAATAACGGACAACAACCGTATTCCTAAACCTTACGAAATAACAGACTTCTGTCATAAATTTCCAAGACTTGGAAATTTATGACAGAAATTCATATAAATATGATAAAAACGTGCAATTTCAATAATTTTCGAACTTCCTTTTTATATCACGTTTCTTTCAAGACATGAGAAATCATAGCTCTCCACAATTTCCTATCTTTTGTAACACTTACCAACATTCTTCCTGGTTACGACGATAAACTACATCCGGCAACAAGGCCTCTGATCGAGGGATTGTAGGTTTTGAGCATCTGTTAGGGTCCCACTATGGACAAATAGTGAAACCCCAAACAAAACACCAATAAAGTATAAAATACATTTTATAGTAAAAATACCAGAAATATATTTTTTTTAAATAAAAAATTTACCAACAATACCTATTTATAGTAAAATTACCAACAATACAATTTTATAGTAAAATTCCCAATAATACATTTCATCTATCGTTGAAAGCATACAGTTACGTTCAATATATATTTAGTTGAAGCCATAAAATTGTGTTCAAAATATTTAAATTTTGGCATTAAATAACCCATAGAAGTAGATATGCCGCGAAACAAAATCAATCAATGGGTCCTTTTATTATCCCGCCCTGTGAGTGTCAAATTTTCTAAGCCTACTTTTCTTATGTATCCAAGAAATTGCAACTGTCTCTTTTTATTCTAAGCATAAGTGTGATTTCACTTCGGATCTTCCGCATTTCCCACCTGTTCCGTCCATGGTATTCTCAATATGCTTCTGTAGAACCACATCTCTGTCGCTTCACGTCTTTTCTTTATCCGTGAGGAAATTGTCCAAAGTTCACTGGCATATAGGAGGATTGATATTACATCGCAATTCAGCACTCTTTTCTTCGTTTCTAATAAAATTTTCTTGTTGCTTAATACTTTGTTTAGCTTTTAGAATGCATCTTTCTGTATTTCAATGCCTCTTTGGATTTCTGCGTAACATTTCCGACGCAGTATTTCAACTATCTGGCAATAGTGGATTCAAATGACGTACCTGTGAGTAGTTAAACAGAACCGGCTAATTCTTTTACTTCATTTATTTTACGAAAAGATCTGTTGTATTTTAGGTCTTAACAAGGAGCACACTTCTTTGAACCTCTTGGACTGGCGCTACAGAATCAGAAAGAACTGTACCAAATAACAGAAAATACATTACTTGAGGACTTTCAGCAACATCAACAATTAACATGGATAACACAAGTAACTCGAATATAAATAATATAATCAAGCTGTTGACGTTTCACACTACTTCAAACAAAAGGTTAGGAAGGAAAGCCCTAATCAATACTGGATTATGATTGATTTGTTTGTTTAACGGCACATCAATTTCTTGTGGGTCACTTAATGCCGAAATTTAATTTTCTTGTGAGTTTTGAAGTAAAAAAAGGATATGTTATTCTGCTTTCACAATCGAATACATGGTAGAGGATACTCAGATTTTGTGCATATGCAGGTTTTTGTGAACATAATTATTAGAGGCGATGATATGCGTATTTTATGTTGTAGTTTTGTTGAAATTATATTTTGGAGTACAGTTTGATTTCTTTAAGAACTTGTAGAATATTATATGGATTAATGTCATGAAAATTCTTTTATGTCAATTGTTTCGTTGGTTGATTGATTTGTTTAGTGTCTTATATAGACCTTTATGGATTATTTAATGCCTTGAACTTAATATATTTTGAACGCAGTTGTATGCTTCCCACTACAGTTTTTGTTGGCCATCTTGTTTATATAAAAACGTATTGTTGGTATTTTCACTATAAAAATTAATTTTTATACATTCATAGGGTTATTTTTTGGGGTTTACTATTTGCCCATAGATGCTACCATCCCGGGTCACGTTGGACCTGGGTATGACATCAATTAAGAGGTGGTTCCACGCTCCTCTATACTTCTAATCTCCCGATCAAAAGCCTTGAGGACGGATGTAGATTATCCTCAAACCTAACATTGCTTAGAGTTACAAATGAAAGGAAATTGTGGAGAGCTATGATTGTCCATGTCTTGAAGCGACGCTACATAAAAAGGAAGCTCGAAAATGATTGAAATCACATGTTTTTTACTGAATTTATGAAAACAGAAAACTAAAATGTCTACCGATATTGGAAATAACGATAACAGCGACTGGTCATGAGAAATATATGACTGGCAGCTCGGTTGATGAATGCCTAATGTTACCTTATAAGGAAATGGTTAATATTACTATTATTATTATTATTACCACTTTAAGTTGTCAAGTAGAAAAGTAACGAATTGAAAATGAGATTGGGGAAATTTTATTCGGATACGATGGTTATATGTGGTGATTTGTGTCTATAATGCGTATTCAACATTTATAGACAGATTAATACAAGAATTTTGGACGCGGGAATATTGATGCAACACAATGTATTATCTCTCATTTCCGTCCATCAGGTCTTATAGTAGACAAAGCTAAGCTAAGCTTAGCATATATATATATATATATATATATATATATATATATATATATATTAACGAGAGATATAAAGATAAGTTGCCGATTTATCTTAGTTTTAAACACAATCCGCAAGGGTCATATATGTGTGTGTGTGTGTGTGTGTGTGTGTGTAGCACAGCAGTTAGTACATCTTTGTAATTGGAATCTTACATGCCCGCTTTGTTAGCTATATATTTTGCTTTTCATCTTCTTTATTCATATTGTCATCTTTCTTTCTTTCTTTCTTATTTCAACCGTTTTCTTTGTCTTTTTTCGTTACTTTCATCTTTCTCTCTTTTCTTGTTTTTCTTTTTCTTTTTTCGATCACATTCCTTCGTTCCGCCCTTAAATCTTTCTTTCTAACTGTTTTCAATCATTTTTCTTTCACTTTTCTTTTTTGTTTTAATTTTCATCTTTCTTTCTTTCTTTCTTTCTTTGACCCATGTACATATCACACTTCCTTTCTTTTTATATTTTTCTACTTTCCTCTTTCTTTTCTTGACCTTTTCAACCATTTTTCTTTCACTTTTCTTTTTTGTTTTACTTTCTTTTTTCTCTTTCTGTTGTCAAACATTTTTCTTTTTTTTTCTTCGTTCACATTTTTTCTTTATTTCTTTCTTTCAATCAATTAATCAATCAATCAATCAACTAATTATTCCTTTTTTTACCTTTCTTTTGATCTTTTCTCTCAGTCTATCACTTAATCTATCAGTCTATCTATCTTTCTGTTCCCGTCTTTCTTTTTATCTTTCACCTTGGCTTATCAACGTAGATTCAATCATGCAACCTGATTACCGGTACGTGTAACAATGAGTTATTTTCTCTTGGATCATCTGGATTAAGCCACGACCCACAAGATTTGGGCAACGTACATAATGCCGCCGCTTCTGGCACTCTTCCTGTTGGATTCCAACAGATGTTTTTAATTGGTGACAGAAAGTAATGAAAGACAAATGAATGAGTAATCCGCTCATGAGCAGACGTGCTGAGGGACTCGACGCCATGTTGGATGTGTTCCGCTCTGTTTTATAGATCAGTACTTATTTAAGCCGTATTCGTGACAATGAAGAGATTGTTTCTTGTCAAAATGCAAGACTTTTGTAGCATTAAGGCTCTTGTCTTTAGCTCATGACAATTGTTTGCTTTTCATGCGGATCCGTTTTGTTAGTTAGGTGCGATATTTTATAGAGGATTTATTTGATGAGGATAGAGAGTAGAACTTTAGGTGATTATCAGAGGAGAGATTTTAAAAGTTTGTAACGAGTCACTTTTTTGAGGCCTTTTATTACACTGCTGCTAAAAATAAAATAAATGACGCTTGTCAACAGTGGATAAAAATTCAAATTATACTAAGAAGAAGAAAAAAAATGAAAATAAGCCTGAAAAACAAACTTATTAATGTTTATTTACATTATTTACACTGGTTCTGTTGTCCTAATCTTTGTTGTTATTATCATAACGGCAAATCTAGAATGCCAGTCGGATTTGTTGCGTTCAATTACGCACAGTTAAAAGTTATGAATTTATCCGTACCACCAGCTTTATGAGTAATTGATTAATTAGTAGGACTTATATTTAGAAAATCATTTTTATTCTAAAAAGTTTTTAATATAATATTACATCATTTAAAAAGAATTAGTCGTACAATCCAAAATATATCTCGGCTTTAAATAACTCACAAAAGGTTGATAAGCCGTAAAAGACAAATCGCCCCAAAACTGTACCTTTTATTTAATCTATGGCAGTAGAGTGTTTTTCTTCCGTTGACCATATCTAGGGATATCTTGTTTAGTTTTTATTTGGTACTACTCCGTTATTGCTCGCTCTGTTGCCACTGAGTCTAAGTCTGCAACGCCCCCGTTCCCAAGGATTGAACCTACAATTATTATCGCTTTAATCCCTGATGAAGGCATGAGGGCCCAATGACCGAAAAGTTGTGATAATAATAAAAAAAAAATAATGAGGGCATTTGTCCGAGGGTAAATAATGATAATTCCTTATCCCAGAAATTCAGATAGAATTTATCAATGTTTGCATAATAAACAATAGAGATGCTGTTTATAAATATTTATATATATATCTAAGTCCGGCGCATAGCAAAAAAGAAGGTTAATATAAGAGGGATTATGAATAATCAAGAGTGGTCTCCCCTTGTTTTGTTACTCTCCTCTTTGAGAGAGCTATTTCTGTTTATTGCTACTATAAAAAGACACTATACGCGAACCATATTTTCGCAGTTAAATAAAGCTTTCTTTGGGCACCTCCAGGTGGTGTAATGGTTAGCAAGTTTGTCTCGCTAGAATAATTACGAATGAGTAGTGAGTTCGATCCTCACTAGGTGCCCCATACTTTCGGCCTTGTGCCACATCTAAGCTACGCTTGCAAAATAACTGGACACTTCGAGGTGGTGTAATGGCTAGCAAGCTTGTCTCGCTATAACAATTGCGATTGAGTTGTGAGTTCGATCCTCACTGGGTGCCCCATACTTTCGGCCTTGTGCCACATCTAAGCTACGCTTGGAAAATCACTAAATAAAGCTTTCTTAAAGCCTACACCTGGGTACTGTTGTTATTACAAGGGGTAAGATTGTATTGCAATAATCTTCCAACTGGGGAGGGCCAATCTCGGAAATCAAAATTTTAAATGGTTTTCACTTAGAATCGAACAGCTACTATAACTTTCTAACTCGCCATACTTAGTATAGTATAAGAGATAACCAAATAGAAAAAGAGGGGGAGGAAGATCTTCCAATTAAAAAAAATGACATTGATAATCAGCATTAGAGACTTTGCTTTGATCTGAATTTGAAAACGAGAGATGATAGCAATGTAACAAGTACATTTAAAGTATTTAACACACCATGCTTAGGTTAGTACGATATTATTTTCGGTGTCGACCACAGTTACCTCGCCCTTACATCCACCATATTCCAAATATATACGTCATTAATTTTCCGTTCCCTCTTTAGACTGAGCAGCAAGGATTTGGCTCTGCAAATTTGAATCGCGCAAGTAATGCATAAAAGTTATTTACTAAACGCCGCTTAGTTGTGACACAGGGCCAGACGTATGGTGTTGCCATGGAGGATTGAACTCACTACTCAGTAATAATCACCTACAAAACTAAGTTATTCACACATGGTGAATAGATTAAATAAATAATTAAATTAAATAGATTAAATATTAAATTAAATTAAAAAGATTAAATAAAATAATAATTATGAAATTAAATGTATTAATAAATTTATAATTAAATGGATTAAATGATCGGCGCCTTGTACCGCTCTAGTAAGTACCTGATTCTTCATGCTATCCTCAACCATTATAAGAGCCAGTTCAGGTCGAAACTGGAGTACAAGAGCTGCCTAGGCTTCACGTTCCAATTTTGATAGAGTTCAAGAGCGTCTCCGAGTCTTTGTTGAAGAATTATTTTTCACACTCCAACTTCTCTTTCACAGGCGCGGGTGTGGCGAGTCTCTCACTGCTATATCACAGCTACCATGGAAAGTGCTCAGACAAACTACATTCCTTAGTTCCACCAGGTCTGACCTTCACGGCTAGGACCTGCCATACCACTTACATAGTAGTAAACCACCCACATTCCCTTCGTATTCCATGGGCGAGAAGTAAAGCTCATTCAAACAGCTTCTTCCCGAGAACCACTGCCCTATGAAACAGACTCCCAAGGGGATGTTTCTCCGATCACTACAATCTTAATCTGATCAAGTCTAAAGTCAACCGTTACCTTCCTCTCCTATCCATATAAACTACCATTTAACGTAACACTCTACCTCGAGTAGCCCCGGGCCTTGTACAGGGTGAAACTTACTGTAAAATAGAAATAAATAAATTAAATATATAATTAAATGAAATAAATTAATAAAGTAATGCTTAAAATGAACACATTAAGTGTTAGATTAAATTAAGTAGATTAAATTATACATTAATATTGAATAGATTATTATGTTAATAATTAAATTAAATAAATTAATAAAGTAATAATTAAATTAAATAGATTAAATATTAGATTAAATAGATTAATAAGACACTTGCTCTAGAGTAATTTTAACATAGTTATTGCATGGCCTGTTGCTTGTGTATTGAGTTCAATCTCCACTGAGTGCCACACAAATGCCAGACTTAGCGAAGCTCAGAGAGGTTGCTGTAGAGCGATGAGCTAATCTCACTGACTATATTTCTGGTACAGTGAATTTCATTCTCATAGTATGCTCAAAGTTTTGGAGTTTTACCAAAATAAAAAAAAACTTAAGCAATTCTTGATATGGCGATTTTCTAAGCGTAGCTTAGGTGTGGCACAAGCTCGAAAATATGGGGCGCTATTGAGGAACGAACTTACTACTCACTCATAATCGTTCTAGCGAGACAAGATTGCTGTCCATTACAACATGTCGAGGTGCCCAGAAATAATTTTCTAAGCGTAGCTTAGATGTGGCACAAGGCCAAAAGTATGGGCCACTCAGTGAGGATCAAACTCACTACTCACTTGAAATTGATGTAGCTAAACAAGCTTGCTAACCATTACACAGCGTCGAAGCGCCCAAACAATTCTACTTATGTGTGCATTCATGTCTGTGTGTGTGTGTGTGCGTAGAAAAACTAATCTTTTCTCTGTCTTTTTTTTTTGTCATCCTCACACTGAATGGCCCTATCTCCACTCCACACGCACACATACACACACACACACGTACATACATACATACATACACAGAATATGTAATTCACAAAGGTCGTAATGACAAAAAATGTTTTCTTTCAAAAATAGCGGGTCCTTCGTCTGACGACTGGAATATAAATTTCCGGGTCTTGAAGAAATGAAGAAAAGAATACTTTATTATCAAGAGTTACCCAACATGTTTCCTTTTGGCAAAGAGCCGAACTAGAAAATAAATGGTTCTCTTTCGATCTTATATGAAAAAAAAAGAATCTTGTAAGAGTTTTACAGAAACTGTCCAAAATCTTTCATATCGCAATTCATGTTTTCGAAAGTATCCAAAATTAAAAGAACATAGTTCGTTCTTTCTTTCTTTCTTTGGGACACATTTTACAGTTGGTTTCTGGAAAACTCGTTCTTTATTCCTTTATTTCAATTTTTCCTTCATATTTTCTTCGTTGTTCCGAACGTCTTTCATAGACATTTTCCTTCTCTCTCTTTTTCTCTTTGATATATCCAATTGTTGCATTTTAGAGAATTTTTCTTTTTTCTTTCTTTCTTTTTTTCTTTCTTTCGTTCTTCTTTGAGACATATTTTACACTTCGTTTCTGGGAAAACACTTTCTTTATTCCTTCCTTTCAATTTTTATTCTTTCTTTCTTAAAATCAAATTACACTGAAAACAGCGGTCCTCGTCGTATTACAGACGTTAAACAGTATCGACCCCGGTCAGTACTTAGATGGAGTTCCGCTTTGGAACACCTTGTACTGTAAGGAACCTCAAAGTGATGTGTAGGGGAGTTGTAACGATTAGGCAGCCCGGAATAAGGAATCAAAGAACCGTGTTCAATCTCCAGTTAGGTTCTTTACATTCATTTATGCGTACATACATTTGAATCCATCTCCCCCAGCTATGGATTAAATAGTAGGATTTGTCCTTAGAAAAATCATTGTCGTAAGTGCAAGATTTTTTTGTAAAAATTTTTCTTAAAATCCAAGATATTTTTCGGCTTTAATTAATCCCACATATGTTGATAAATCGTAAAAAACAATCTTTTTTTTGTTCTATCTTTGCTGCTTTGTGACACATTCGATCTATCTATCTATCTATCTATCTATCTATCTATCTATCTATCTTTCTTTCTTCGTTCTTCATTTCTCTCATAAACATTTTTCACTCTTTTTCTCTCCTCTGACATTTTCTCCTCATTTTTTGGATTTTTTTTTATTATCTTTAAATGTTCTCCCTATTACCAAATTTAATCCTAATCGTTCGGTTTTTCTCGTTCATATAAGAAAAAGAAAGTTCGGTAACATCGATCTGCTCTTTAATATTTTCAGATTTTCCGGCATTTTCATAATCGATAATCGATTTTTTTGAGAACGTAACCATTCCATTAATCCTTCTTGCACTTAACAAGCAGTTATGAAAACGATGATATTTCAATTCGTTTATTGCTAATATCTATTTTGATTGTCTATTTAATGGCGTCGTTCTGTTGAAAATAAACCAAACTACAGATATGGAACGAATCTCTCGAATTGAAAGAATGCTTTTTTTTTTAAAGTCCGGCGCATCTCAAGAAATTCCTTCTTCAGACATACCATTTATAGAAACCTCCTTCAATAAGCACTTTATTGGTTATAAAAGACCCCGCATAAAAATGGCGGTAATTGAAAAGAACAAAAAGAATAAAAAACAAACAAAAACAAAGAATAGATAAAAAAAATACAGAGAAAGAGATACATAGTCTGGCATAGAGTTACAGGATAGTAAATATGGGAGTAAGATTGATTTGTTTTTTTTACGGCTTATTAACCCCTTGCAGGTAATTTAACACCAGAAAATATTTTTAGATTGCAAGAATTTTTTGAGATACTAATGGTTTAGTGATACAACTCTTACTAATTAGTAAGAGTTGCATCACTAGTGTAACTGGTGGGAGAATAGGCGGATTCATTTTCCAAGGGTATTTGCGCGTAAGTGAATATAATGAACCCGATTAGAATTGGAATCCGGTCCTACGATTTCCATTTCCGAGCCGTTCTCCATTACACCAGCTTCACACCCAACCTTACAACACCCGGTGTTCCCAAGTAGTCACCTATCTAGGTACTGACAAGGCTCGCCGTTGTTTAACTTCCCTGTGACATGACCACAAGCCACATAAAAGTAGGATGATATTATTATCTCACTTTTCTAAGTGGAGAGTATCTGTCTCAAAAATCAGCTTTCGACATCCTGGCTTTTACGTGGGCTCGAAACAATGGTATCAGATAGAAGTAAGCGAGTACCTTCGTCAGGCATAACCTTTTTCGAGAAGTGGACCGTATGAGACATGGCTCATCATTAGGCCGGACGTATTACTAAAAATAAAATTCTTCGTAATTTTTCTTTGAAGGTGTCGTATCTTGTCGGCACTCCCAAATCTTTTAAAAAACAACCAGATTGTTATGAAAATGATTTAGAATATAAAAAAGCCTCAAAGCTCGAAAACTCAATATAGGAGGAAAGTGTAGTATCTGTTCAGGCCGATCATGACAAGATTTGTGCCCGATTCCAGCGGTGGCTGGGCAAAAATCGACTAATATTTTGACAAGTTACTCGCGATTACGCGCTCGGGTTCCCCACATTAAATAACTGCCCTTGTGTGGCATCCTGACTCAGTGGGAAGTCTGGTAAATGCCAGTATCTGTTCAGACAGCCAACAGCAGCAGTTCCAGCCAGCCATCATCATCCGTAGTTCCAGCCATCACCAACTCCAGTAATCCTCGCCAGCAGCAACGTACAACACGCTTCACCGATTGCAAAACTCTCCTTTTCGGGACGACGCTCTCTACATGAATATGCAGAGATATTTTTTGCCAAGTGGACTTATTTTTGTTGATGCATTTTTCTTTGACGAAAATAAACTTAGCAATATATTTTTTACTCAAGTCTTCGTTTTGTTTGTTGTTGCCTTCCATCATTCAACATCTGTTTGCAGGCCAATATACCACCCACAACAAATGTACCTCAACCCTTTTCACTACGGAAATCCATACGCCAAAGCATCTGTGTTAGAAATAGAGAAAAGTTTATATCTTTCTCTTCGGTAAACGGATCGTTTCTATAAAAATGTATGTATTTGTATAATAGTATCACTGATATCAATGCCATTAACACACGCTGTTGCCGTGATATATTAAAATTTTAATAATTAAAAGGAAAAAGAATACTTGAAAAATCAATCTGATCCGTGTATCGGAGAAAAATTGACTATTTTCATAAATAATGAGCAATGTATTAAGATTATTTTCTTTGAATTGCAGGTTCATCTTTAATAATCTGACAAATGATTTAATTTGCTACTTTTAAATGGGAAGGTAAAGTAATATAAAATACATAATAAAAATTTCCATGAAAATAATAAGATTGGTTTCTAATTTATTCATTTGACTATACGAAAAATATTTTAAAGAGAAAATCTTTCTCGAGTGAAAAATATGATGTGAAAATCCTCCAACCTATCTATCAATATATAAAATTCTTTGACGCCTGTTTGTCTGTTCTTCACATCCTCTAAAATAACCATACATTGACCGATCGAAACCAAATTTTGGGGAGAAGTGCAGACAAGTAAGGGGATACAAAGTACAGTTGGTTTTACTAGCGTAGGTAGCTTAGTACAATAAATTTTCATTTACTTTTTTGCAAAAATTAAAAGTTTTATTATCTAAGATAAAAAATATTGCCACTATTTTAAAAACAATTTAATGATTAAAATAACAAATACTTATTTAATAAAAATGCAATATTGTTTTTTGAATATCTTTTCTTTGTTGTAAAAAAAATTCTAGTGTTTTAATGCTGAAAACGTTACTTTCTACGAAAGGTTAAAAAATTCAAGAAATATTGTTTTTAATCTGTGTCATGTATATGGTTTATTTGAACTGCTTCAAGCTATGGTACTGGGGGAAATTGTCTAAAAATGTAAATAAACAATAAGAAAATGAAATGAAAAAGCGAGAGATAAGCAGAAATATGTATTTAACATTACGCGTTATCGATCTATGATTAAATGGAAGAAACTAAAAAAAAAAAAAAAATGAAGAAATTGAAAACAAATTAATGTGACCTGAAACATAACCCCCAAAATTATGTTAAATAAAAGAGCAGCATCGACAAGAAAAATAGTCTGACTAAACCAGATACATTGCCTAACAAAATACAGGCAAAAAAACATCGTATTTATCATCCATTTGTTATTGATGTAAATAGAAATAATTTACTCACAAATTTTAATGCGAGACATAATTTTAATAAACTTTATATTCCACGAGTCATTCAGAAAGCACTTACGGTCGCAGTTTACCCAGGACAGCTCTACGTGGATCAAAAACAAGAAACATATAAAAATAAACGAAAGAAAATATCTAAGATATATGAAAAGAAGAGAAAGAAATAAAAGCTTGAAAAAAGCAAATAAAAACGAAATAAAAAGAACAAATAATAACTTTAAATAAAATGTTAGGTTATCAGGCACCGCTGTAGCGCAACGATTAATACAGTAGTCTTGAAGACTTATTACTGTAGCTAGTCCAATACTTATTGTGTGCTCTACAATTGTAGCCTTATGCCAGATTAATCTAAGCTTAAGAAATTAAAAAAAAGCAATTGTGATTTATTTAACGAAGAGGCTATTTTGCTATATAAAATAGACAAACATGCTTTTAAGCTTATTTTACCGGTCTCGGTAAAATAGACTCTAGACCAGGGGTGGCCAACCTTTTGATTCCATGCACCAATATTTTGTACGATTAATTTAAATGCGCCACACGAACATTCACTTCCTTTCAGTACGTGTTGTAATATGGACATATTTTAAAGTTATAATAAAATCTATTTATTTGAAAAATATATGCTTATGACCAGGGGTGTATCCAGGAGTTTTGAAAGGGGGGGCATCAATCAAGGCTTTGACTTTTTTTTTCTCTTCAGATTTTGCAGAGGGTGGGGGGACATGACAGAGTTTATAATGTTTACATCGGCAAAATAAACAAATTTTTTAATGTGCCATTTGATTCTGCTTTGTTTTCGCCAAACCAGCAATATTAGGAGTTAAATTCAGAACTGAAAGCAACAAACAATTCTTCAAGTTGGAATCGGACAGTCGAGACCTTTTCATCAAAAGGATGCAATGCACCACTTGTAAACATCCAATGCGCCACTTATGGCGCATGCGCCACAGGTTGGCCAACCTTGCTCTAGACTATTTTGCCGATAAATACTTTTATCAGTATGAAGGTAGGTAATATTAAAATTAACAACACAGATTTAACACAGAATTTTATTTATTTTCACCATCAATTGTTAAGACAAATTAAAATCTCTTTCATCATCATTGTTAAAACGCAAATCATTTATTTATTAACAAATATTAAAAGAAATATAGAAGTCTCTGAATATTTTAAGCACTTCAGGCATACAGTTTCTTCAAGTCCCAAACTTGCCCTTGGGCATGGTTCTCTTGCCAATACACTTCAGGTGCACCTACTGAAGAAAACAGTCACAGACCACAGAATCCATGTTGTTCAAGTCCTGCCTACACAGCTCACACAACCACCGAGCTGACGATCTGAGTTATAATATATTCTTAGTTCTAAAACAGTATTTATATTTACCAACGAAATAGCCTTGATGTTTATTTTACTGAGACCGACAAAATAGCCTTGGTGTCTATTTTAACTGGACTAGTAATTCGTTTACTTAAAATGTTGTTTTGTACTTCATGATTATCATGTAGAATTGGACGAGTAATATGATTATATTTCAATTAAAAAGAGAAAAATTAGCTTTTAAACTGAAAAATAAAACGTCTTTTCTCTGGTTGTCAGAAATTTATTCTTATTCTTATATTTCACAGTCATTTGTTTAAATGATGATTTCTTCAGATTAAAAAAAATAAATATGAGAAAGAGGCTTTTGGAATTTTAAACATTTGATGAGGTTTTTTTTTACTTATTGTTGCCTTTCGTAACAACGTCCTAGGTCGGATGTAGTCCAATACTCATTTAGGGTATAGTAATTGTTCTTGGTTATCGATACTTTTTGTAGAGACGACGAATATTCGAAACGGTCTGTAATAATGATATCTTAAAATTAAACATATCCTAAAAACATTGATATATAAGAGGGAGATGTTGACCCAGCCAAGAAGAAAACCCTCTTCAATTTCTGGTGTATTTTAGATTCTCATGATTTGGAGAAGGGTGTTAAGAACTGTTCCTATACATACATGCATACATACATACATACATACATATCTATCTATCTATCTATCTATCTATCTATCTATCTATCTATCTATCTATCTATATGCGATAACGATATATATTTTTATATAGAAAGAACAATATTGGGGAAATTGTATGACAAATTGGAAAAAGTTTACTTGTGACGCGTTTCGTCCTTCAGAACTTCAGTGGACTAAATTTGTTATATTGTTCTGTTAATGAAATATAAACGATTTTACTGCGGAAGAAATTTAAAATAAAGTAATTGATATCACTGTTCATTATGAATTAAAACAAAACTTTACAATGCGTACGGCCGCATCACGTTGAAACAGTGGTTCCCGTACGATCACCGAAGTTTAGCCTGGTCTTTATCTAGAGTGGTGACCACTTGGGAATACCAGGTGCTGTAAGCTTGGATGTGCGCGTTGTATAATGAATAATGGCTTGGAATTGTTAATCGGAGAGCCGAGTTCATTCTGTTCATTATAATCACTTACACGTAAATGCTCTTGGGAAAGATATGCATTTACCTCTTCTCCCCCACGTATGGGTTAATTAGTAAAACTTTTAACAGTAAATCATTATTACCTCTCCCGTAAAAGAAAAAAAAAGTAAAATAAAAGTCTTGCAATTTACACTATTTACATTGTTCGGGCTGTTGTCCTACTCTTTAATGTCATATTTATGACGCTTCGAGCGTTATACGCTTCTTCACATGATATACG
Organism: Acanthosepion pharaonis; assembly: GCA_903632075.3. Taxonomy (NCBI): domain Eukaryota; kingdom Metazoa; phylum Mollusca; class Cephalopoda; order Sepiida; family Sepiidae; genus Acanthosepion; species Acanthosepion pharaonis. The sequence goes on along the minus strand of CAHIKZ030004333.1, from coordinate 855,102 downwards.
TTGAAATTCGAACCGGTTCGAAATTCCAACGTATATCACCTGAAGAAGGCCGGAGCGCACAACGGCGGAAACGTGGTGAATATGACAATAAAGATGAGAACA